>SRPU01000619.1:0-15985 GCA_018360185.1 Claviceps lovelessii | reverse complement strand
TAGAAAGGGAGAGAGAAGATAGAGAGAGAAAAATAAAGGGAAAAGAAGAAGAAGAAGAAGAAGAAGAAGAAAGAATAGAAAAAAGGGAGCAAGCGAGCCCCCTAGTCTCTCATATTCCACACTCTGTGGAGTCTGTGCCCGCGTTCAAGCCACGCAAGTATTGGCACGTCTCTCCCCTTCTACGACGAGTCTTGGTCGCCTCGGTCGTCACGATGCTCGGTCGAGCCCCCCTTTCTCATCCCCAGACGTAAAATATGAGACGGATCCAATCGTTGTTCTCGTCTCTTCAAAGACGTCGGCCAAGAGTTTGTTGAGGCTGTCATCGCTGCCCCGCAGCGCGGTCGTGGCAACTGTTTCAACAGCATCTCTGCTCAGAGAGGAAGTCGCGCGACCGACGTGATGAGCGCGTACATGGTTCGAACGCTCGAGCTTCTGCCCGATGGCGAGCCAGATGGACAAAAGCTTGGCCGTGACGGCCAAGAGATTGAGGCCGGTCAACGGAGCCGGGCAGCACGTACACATGTCTCGCTGCATGGCGTAGCGACCAAAGGACAGCACGGTTGATTCGTGGATGTGGTCGCTGTCGGGGTCAAAATGAGGCAGGTCGATATTGTGGCCCGTTTTGGGGATTTTGGCGAGACGCTTGCGCGAGTCGAAGGAGCTGCGGTTTCCCAGGTTCGCAACCGTGTATCGCAGCCAGGCCTGCTCGCTGAGGCTCGAAACTCTGTCGGGGGACACGGCGGCAGATTCCCAACCGGCTTCGTGGAAGACGAGAACGGACGACCTGGTTCGGAAGACGCGCTCGCTCATGTGGAACTGCCTGAACGAGGGCGTTTCGATGACAAAGGGCCGAACGAGCGACGAGGTTATGGGCCGCGACGGGGCCTTGCGGTCGACAAATGCTTTGTAAAAGTCGCACGTCGGCGTGGACTCGCCAAAGAGATCCCGCCCGAACGAAGCCGTCAACTTGGCCATGAGCGCCACGGGTTCCTTCAGATATCCCGTCCGATGCAACATGTTGTGCAGGTGCAGCATGAGGACTATCTCAGGCGTGGTGTCCCAGACAAACATGGCATACCTGTAGAAGAGCTCGAGGGTCTGCAGCGTGGCGAAGCCGCAAAGAAAGGGAGACAAGGCAAAAAGGCCGTATTCGTCCAACCGTCCGTCCGCGTCGTTGTGTCGAAAACAAGGGGCGGTTCCGTTTCGCAAGTCAACAACGATCCGGTGATGCTGCCACCAGCTGTTCCAGACCAGCTCAAAGGTCGATTCACCGAAAGCGCCGGGCCGAGTTCGGCATCTGGCGTGAAGTTCTCTGAGCAGCTCGATGGACCGTGACAATCCTTGATGGTGCTCACATGGGTTGGCACACGTAACTTTCCAGAACCAACCCATCACACCGCGCTGCTCAGGCGGCAGGTCGTCCTCAACCGGCGGGGGATGTACAACGTGGCCACTCACCTCCACTATCCAGCCTCGGGAGGCAGTGAAGGAGTCGACGATGCACTGCAGCTGGAAGACGAGAACCGGCGTGATACTGTCCTGTATGGGTGCCTCGGCCGGCCTCCGAGTCAATGTGATGATGGACCGGGCAAACTGACCCAGGCCAAAGAAGCTGTAATCCTCCGCCCACGGCGTCGCGGACTTTCTGCAAGGTCTATTCGACGGTTTGGTGCTCGTGCCATGGCGGTCAACTTGCGCCTTCGAAGCGAAGTAGTAGCCAACCAGACCGTACAGCCAATTGATCGTGTACACTCTCCGCCATTGACGTAACTGGTCATCAGTAGCTTCTTCAAGATCATACTCTGGATCCCACCGGCTTATTTCAGCCTTCATCTGCTTGGTCGGCACACCAGACGACGTCTTTCGGAAGTCGTGGAGGAAATCCACAAGGTCGTTGTAGGCATGCTCCATGAGCAACTCCCGCATGGGTTCCCGCGACACAGCCGTCTCCTCCATGCTCACACAGCAATCGTCGCTGTCTCGTCTCTGGCTGATTCTTATGGTTGTTTTCCGTGCCAGATTCTTCGGACCGCCTTTCGTATACGTATTGATCAGACCCATGTAGGAGTGCGGACCGGGGAAGTCGCGACAGATGGTCGCGTGGGATTTTTGCACCATGGCAATGCTTTGACCCGACGTGGCGACGGCGAGAAGAGGGTGAGATTGGTCGTGGGCCACGCCGGACCACGCCTCCTGGCATTGAATCCGGAGATCAATGCTCTGCTCCAGAAGTGAGGAGGCCGCGAGGAAATACTCTGCCGCGATGTGGTGGTCATCGTCCAAGATGCCATACTGCTCAATGGACATCTTGCCAAGGCGACTGTGGTGCTTGTCCTTCTTCTTCTTCTTCTTCTTCTTCTCAATCTTCAAAGCCTGTTTTCCGTGGGTCGACTTGCCGGTTTTGTTTTCCGTGGGGTCGCGTTTGGCAACGTGGGATGAGACGTCACCGGCATCGCAGACGGATCCGTCATCGTCTTCTCCATCACTGCCATGCACATCCTGGAGGTCCAGATGCGCAAACATGTTGGAGCAAGTTGCTTCAAAGTCTTCATTGCCGAGTTCCCTCTCATCCGCCTCCGCCTCCTCCTTCTTCAGCTCCAGCCCGCTCTCACCACCGAGAATCTCAAACGCCCGAGACAGCACATCAATGAAGTGCTTGTGGCTCTTGTTGCTCTCCTCCATCCGGAAATTCGGATTCGCAGAGACGCGACGCTGGAATTCCGCATAGTGACTTGTGCGCAGCTCAATGACCGACTTGAGCAGCCGAAGAATCTCGCGCGGAACGCTCCTCATGTGCTTGCCAATCAACTCGGCCGATGGCACGAAGCCGGAAGAGTCGAGCTTCCCGCTCGTGTTCAGTTTGGCTTTGACGTTCTTGACGGACAGGATGGCGTTGCTGGCCGTGACGAGCAAATAGACCAGCCTGCTCGTCTCCCGCTTGTAAGCGAGGTAGGAACTTCGAAGCAGCATTTTTTGTTTTTCTTGCTCTCTCTTTTTTACTTTTTTTCTTCCTTTTTATTTGGAGGAAAAAAAAAAAAAAAGGTGCAGCAAATGCCTTTCGGACCGGAAAAGCCCAGTATAAACAGCAGAGTGCAAGTCCGAGTACGAGAAACAAAAGCCCAGGTGGCCGAATCGCCTCGAAAGAACTCCAACACGCCCACGTTGTCCAATCCCACCGTGGTAAATAAACACGGACAGGTGGGGACAGCCGTTTGTTTTTTTTTTTTTTTTCTTTTTCATCTTCCTCTTTATTTTTTCATCTTGTTTTTGTTTTTGTTTTTGTTTTTGTGCCTGTGTGTTTGACAGCTGTGAAGGCTGCCTTGCACGCGCGTGATGCCCACCTTGACAGCTGTACCGTCTCGCTGACGTCAAGGCTGGATTCATTCCTCAGTATTCAAACTGCTCGTTATGAATTTGTAAGGCAGAGCTGTGACGTCGGTTTGCAGGATCCTGGCACGTAGGATGTAGTTCGGTAGAGCATGATTGTTCAACGTCCGGAACTGCATCCTTCTCGCCACGGCATAAACTATTCTGAATCGGTTAGCTTTTAAAGAAGGCGGTTTAGAGCGCATGTTTCCCTCCCCCCCCATAAAAGAAAGTTAAAAAAAGTTTGTACAACTCTGAACGGGCGTATCTGATACCTGCAACATGTTCAAAGCACACGATCCCAGGGCCAAAAATGTCTGCCGCAATGGCCGGTGTTTCAGTCCCAATTTCGGACTTACGGGATAGACTGCCAGTGGAAACAAGAATATATACGTCCATGTACATCATCTAGTCGAGGCTTGTAAAAAAAAAAAAAAGAAAAAAAAAGAAAAAAAAAAGAAAAAAAGATTCAACGTCGTCTAGTTTCCACCCCATTCTTCTTCTTCCGTGTTTCAACTTCATGCGTAGAAAAAGAAATTAAAAAAAAAATTAAATTTCCGTTTCTGATATGCACAACCCTAAAGCCCACCTCTGGCTTTCAGCTCCTCATGCGCCTTCTTCTGCTTATCCCACAACTTCTTCAACGACTTGATTTGGCTTTTAGGCACGTCGCTTCCGTCCTTCATCTTGGTGGGCAGGCCCGTGTCGTCCCAGGCGCCATATCGCTCGTCCTTCTTGAACATGTCCTCTGGGGCCACCTTGGCCTTTTCTTTGGCTTCTCGCTCGGCCTTTTCACGAGCAAGCCGTGCTTCTTCCTTCTTGGCCGCCTTTTCGGCCTCGCGCGCGGCCTTCTCTTCTCGGGCGCGGATGAGCTCGGCCGCGGGAATGAACTTGATGAGTGATGGCTGGCCGTCCGGCCGATCGTCGAGGTAGACGCCCAGGTTGGTGAGATCCGCGTCGCGGATTCGGTCCGTCATGGCGAGAATGGCGCGCTTCGTTTCGGGCGTCTGTGAGGGGACGATGCGGCGGAGCTCATCGCGTATCTGCGAGATGACGCGCAGATAGGGGAACGCGAGCCGCTCAATGTCGCGCGTCCCGCTTGAGGCAACCGACTCAAAGTCCTGAGCGGGGTCTTGAGACAGCAGAGCGGAGAGGGTCTCGCTGGACAAGGACACGGCGGCGACCTCGGCCTTGACGGCATCGAGGACCTTCGAATACGGGTGTACTGCCATTTTGGGATCCACGTCTGCGGCGATTGACGAGGCCCAACCAAGGCCGTCATAGGGAGGACTGGCATTGGCGTCCAGGCCAAAAATGCCCACCATCTTGGTGATCCATCGCGCGACGGCCTCCACCTGAGCGAGCTCAAAGTCCTTGTTTTCCTTGACATAGACGTTGGCAATGTTGACCAATTTGAGCAGCACGAGCATGGCTCGAGGAGTATCAAACGAATTGGTCAACGCAGCCTCCATGTCCTTCTTGGCCTGATCTAGGTCGGCGACAAGGCCAGTGGGGCTTCCATCTTTGTTCATGGACAGATTCTTGACGCCGTCGGTGATGCCGGCTTCAAGGAGCCATGATTTGGTGTTGGTGAAGAAATTCTGTGACCATGTCAGCCGTCAAAGTCCACAAAGAGGTTATTTTCCTGACACAAAAAAAAAAAAAAAAAAATCACGAGCCGGGTTCAACAAGACAAAAAAAGACACCGTCCCTACATACGCTTATGGTGGATTCCCAGTTGTCGGACTGGGCACGCATATCGGGCGAGATCTCTACGCCGTCATTCCATCTGCCCATCAAGAAGACAATGCGCATGCTTCTCGCCGTATAGGTGGTGGCAAGTGCATCTGCGATTGTCTGGAAGTTCTTGAGGGATTTGGACATCTTGGAGCCTGTGATGGACAGGTGACCCATGTGTAAGAAGTAGTTGACCCAGGTATGCTCACCCTTGCCGTGTTCGCAAAAGTAGGCTTCGCTCTGGGCAAGCTCATTGTCATGATGAGGGAAAGCCAGGTCTATGCCTCCAGAGTGAACATCCATCCGGGAGCCAAGAACATCGGACGCCATGACGGAGCACTCAATGTGCCATCCCGGTCGACCATTTCCCCATTTACTGGGCCAAAAGGGCTCACCGGCCTTGGACTTTTTCCAGAGGGCGAAATCTCCCGACCCACGCTTGCCGCCCAGGTTCTTCGACAACGACCCTTCGCCTTCTTCCTGCAAACTTTTGTCGTTTTTGCTTTCAGGTCGCAAGCGAGCATACGTGTTGCCGGCTTTCTCAAAGGCGCCGATGTCAAAATAGACCGAGCCTTCGGCTTCGTAGGCAAAGCCCTTGTCGACGACTTGCTCGACAAATCGGGCAATCTGAGGCACATACTCGGTCACACGGGTGATGACATCGGGCCGCAGGACGTTGAGGTTGTCCATGTCCTGCAGAAACAACGCCTCCATGCCCTTGGTGAGGTCTGTAAAGATGGTCTGGTCGCTCGTATCGACCGTCTCCTTGTATAACGAATCCAGATAAGGGAGAAGGACCTCGTCGGCGCCGGGAAAGATGGCGTCCTGTTTGAGAGCGGCGGCGGCGGCGTCCATGTTTCCGAGATGCATCTTGATCTTGGCTTCTGCATCACTAGGCTTGCCGTCGCCCGACAGCGTGCCGCCCGACAATACGCGTCCATAGGCAGTATCTCGTCGTGTGATGTAGTCGGTTTCGTCTAATTTGGAAGCGTCTTCCGCGAGAAGTGGCAGGTTGCTTGATGCGTAGGCACGGAAAGCGGCGAGGCCGAGGTCGCGAAGCTCTTGCTTGGAGAAGGGCTTCTTCTTTTCCAGATCCAATAGCCGCTGTCTTCTAGCTTTGATGATGATCTGCGGCACTTAGCATCCAGCAAAAGAACGGAAGGAGAAGGAGAAGGAGGGGTCGGGCTTGGGAACAGAACAGGAGCCCGCTTGTACCTTGTCGTCGACGTCAGTCATGTTCATGACATACTTGACTTTGAGGTGGAAATAATGCATCATGATGCGCCGAATGATATCGCTCGACACATAGTTTCGCGCATGGCCCAGATGACTTTGATCGTAGACCGTTGGACCGCAGGCGTACCAAGACACCTTGCCAGGCTCTATGGGCACGAACGGTACGGGAGGACCTGGCTTGAGCGAGTTGTGGACCTTGAGGGACTCCATGGCGGCGGCGGCTGCGACGGCGCTGTGTCCTCGACGGGAGGGAATATTGAAGCTGCTGGGAATGAGGGGGACTGTTGTGGGTTTCCAACGATGGAGGCTGCGCAAACGATGCATCCAGAGCGACTTTGTGGGCCAAAGGAAAGGGCGCAGCAGACACTGGACGAGACCCGTGTCACCACCAGCGACGATTCCGCCCTGTCTAGGATACCGATCGGCTGGGTTGTCGGGCAGCCAGACCTGTTGATGAAGGCAGGTATTCGAAGTCGTGGTGGTGACTTGGGCGTTCGACTTTTGAGTCACTAATAATGCCAGCTTGCAGCTCGGGATGGCTGGAAGGCCGGAAGGCTGCCCCTCCTTTCGCAGTGAAGTGACATGGAAAGCTGCAGGCGCGGCTGCACGTAGTGATTCGCTGTCACGGGGCCGCACCCCACTGTATCCAAGGGATGTGGTTGGTTGGCTGCGCTCAGCCCGCTCCCGCCGCTCGTCTGGGCATCCGGCAGCCGTTGCCGGCTCCAAACTTGTTGAAACTTTTTCGACTTCCATTTTTCTTTTGTCTGTCCAACTGCAAGTGTGGAATTGCATTTGCGAGCATACATAAAAATCCAGGCCGTGTTCCTCAGCCTCGGGCTTGCGTCACACCGCCATGGACTCCGTCAAACGGCATGGGCCGTCGCCATTTCTTGCCCCGAGTCTCAAGACCCAGCCAAACACTCTGGCCATCATCAGCCTCTCCAAAGACAACTTCCAGCCCATCACCCTGCAGCAGTCGGCGGGCGCAGTCGATGGATATGCAGAAGGCGTCACCTTGAACACCAGATTCGGCTCCTTTCCTCACTCGACTTTGCTCGACATTCCCTGGGGCTCGCAGGTTCGAGCGTCCGTCGTGGACACGGGATCGCGCGGGCGCAAACGCAGACGTGACGAGCTCGGGGACGACGAGACACCCCCTTCGAACGCAGACGACGCCAACGACACGCCGGGCTCCTCGGCACCTGCGAAAAAGGCCATTGTAGCTGCCAGCGGGTTCGTCTACGTTCTCCGGCCGACCCCGGAGCTGTGGACCAGCAGTCTGCCGCACCGGACACAAGTCGTCTACACCCCAGACTATAGCTATATCCTCCAGCGCATCAGAGCTCGGCCGGGCTCACGAATCATCGAGGCCGGGGCGGGGAGTGGTAGCTTCACACATGCGTCCGCGCGTGCCGTCTACAACGGGTATCCGACATCAGAGACGGACACCAAGGGCAAGGTGTATAGTTTCGAGTTCCACGAGCCTCGGTTCCAAAAAATGCAGGTGGAGATCAAGAACCATCTCCTCGAGGGAGTTGTCCAAGTCACGCATAGAGATGTTTACGACGAGGGCTTCCTCGTTGACGACGGAAGGTCGCCCAATGCCACGGCAGTCTTTTTGGACCTGCCAGCCCCCTGGGAAGCATTGCATCATCTATCCCGACGTAAAACGCTCAAGGGCGGCAAAGTGGATGAAGAGGCAGGTGATTGGGTGTCACCTCTTGACCCGGACCAAAGCGTGTATATTTGCACGTTTTCCCCGTGCATCGAACAGGTCACGCGCACCGTCACCGAGCTGCGAACACTGGGCTGGACAGACATTGACATGGTGGAGATTGCGCACAAAAGGTTGAATATCATGAGAGACCGGGCTGGTGCCAGTACCATGCCGACAGACGTCATGGAAGCCGTGAAGAAACTCAAGACGGATCTCCAGCGGACTCAAAATTTTCACAAGGCCCAGACATCCCAGCCAGTCTCTGATGCCTCGGAGTCAAAGATGGAGGTGGACGAAACGGGGTCACCGTCGACTGATGAGGAGTCTGAGAACAAGAACAACAACAACAACAACTACAACTACAAAGAAGGACCCCCATGGATGCAAGGCAACGTCGTGCACCGGACCGAAAACGAACTCAAGACCCATACCTCGTACCTGGTGTTCGCCATTCTCCCTCGACAATGGGACGATGCGGCTGAAGAGGCGGCCATGGCAAAATGGCCCTGCGGACAGGAGAAGAAGACGATTGGCAACCTGGACAAGCAGACGCGAAAGCAAGAGAAGAGAGAACTATTAGCAGGGAAGAGGCAGAAGAAGAGCAGAGACGAAATGATACCCCAAAAAGCGTAATAGATGTGTACTTTGGCAGTTTTTTTTTTTTTTTTTTTTCTTCTTTCGTTCTTCTTTCGTTCTCTCTTTTTTTTTTTTTATTCTTTTTTTTTTAAAAAAAAAAAAAAAAGGAACTCTCCCGCAAACCCTCTATACCTCCATCCACTGTACCTAGACACGTATCTTTGAGTATGGCGGGGCGTCAGTTTGGTGTTTTCCATGTTGTACATTCTATAGTTGTGAGTGCGAGTGAGGGATGTAAGGAGTGCTAGAAGTCTCAATAATCACTTGACAGGCGGATCATTTCAGAAATAATCCATCATGACGCGTTGTTGCTTGCAGATGCGCCGCGCCTATGCCGTTCATTTGACCTTGATGGATTGCATCGGCCAAACAGGGATGCTTGCCGCTGCCGCTCCCGTGCATGGAGTTGACCACGCCCGGCCCCGGCGAAACCATCCCCCCGCCGCAACTCGCAACGCCAACGTCCCGCTTCACCAGGCGCCAAAATTCCAAGCTCTCAAGCTTCCCTGCGCGATCGCGAAACCCACCACACCGCACACCTACGAACTCCCCCCTTTCAGCAAACGCAGCCATGACCTCCACGATCGGCATCCCCATCAAGCTGCTCAACGAAGCACAAGTACCGTCCACCCCCCCCCCCCCCCCAGTTCGCTTTCCATTCCCCCCCCGCGTCCTATCCAGCCGGCTGACCAAACAAAACAGGGCCATATCGTGACTCTCGAAATCACATCCGGCCAAACCTACCGCGGCAAGCTCCTCGATGGTAGATACCCTCTCTTCTCCCCCCTTTTTCTCTATCCTCTCCTCCCTAACCTTCACCACCCGTCCACACCGTCCCCCAACTTGACACGCTGATACGCCCGACACACCAAGCTAATTGGCACCCCCAACAGCCGAAGACAACATGAACGTGCAACTAAAAGACATAACCGTGACCGCCCGCGACGGCCGCGTCTCGCACCTCGAACAAGTCTACATCCGCGGCTCGCACGTCCGCTTCTTCATCGTGCCCGACATGCTGCGCAACGCGCCCATGTTCCGGAGTAGGAATCTGCGCGGCAGGGGCGTTGGCTTGGCGAGGGGCAGGGCGACGGTTAGTCGGGCGAGGGCTGGGGGTAGGCGATGAGGCTGAAATGTTGCCCGGGAGGGGGGGGGGGGGGGGGGGGGTAGTAGTCAAAGGGGACCAAAGAAATACAAATGGAAAATGAAGAAAAAGTTAAAGGGTTGGAAACGTATAGGGGTTCTTGTTTTCTTGTGTTCGTCTTTTGGCGTTTATTTCGGTAGGGAAGTGAATTCTTGTGGTCGATTTGGTTGAATTAGAGGATGGAGAGGAAGATTGGGTCGTTTGCGCGCCGTGGTGTACCGTGATGTTGACGTTTCTCTTCGGGGGGGGGGGGGGGGGGGGCCACTGACATTGATGGAGCGGTTGTGCGTTTGATGTGGCCGACTGTGTTTATTGTATTTGAAGACTGGTTTCATGCTTAGTTGGAGTGTTCAGAGGGAATACATGCCCATCTGTCAAAGTATGTATGTGGTGTAATTGGCAGGAATGCGTCACTCTGCAACAGAAGAGAGGTCGCCTTTCCCGGTTTCATTGGGGGCGATATACGCCACGTCCAGGCCTATCTGAACAACAATCCACGTCTATTCATACACTGAAACCCCTCGGTACACGGTTTTCTTCCTGTCATGAAGTGTGGTACCTACCTACATACATATGCATGCATGCATGCATGTACGTAGGCACGTAAGGCACTACTTCATTCTCGCCAGCGCGTCCTCCGCCCTGGCAACCAACTCCTTTGTCCTGTCCAAGCGCTCCGCCCCGTCCACCTCTAGACCCGCCTCGTCGCTTTCCAGCACGACAGCCACGCTCTTCTCGGCCGCCCGGACGGCCTTGCGGCCCTCCTCGCGGACTTCGCCCTCCCAGAACGTCCTCGCCGCGTCCCACTTCTTCTGCACGCGGCCCAGGCTGTAGACGATACCGAGGGCGGCCACGGCGCCGGCTTCGTAGACGGTCGACGACAGGGAGGACATGTACAGCAGGGCGGCGAGGGATGTGGCCACGCCCGAGGTGCCGAGCGACTGGAGGACGAGGCGCTGTGCCAGGGACTGCAGCGCCGGCACCGTCTCGTTCTGTAGATAGCGGCGCGTAAAGGCAATGTGGCCAGGCCACTTGGGCCGCACAGACGAGCTCGAGCTCGTTGGCACGACGGCGCGCGCGCCGTCAGAGCCGGATTCGATGTCGACGATGCGGGCATCGCCGCACGACGGCGTCGGCTGGGGATACTCGGCTGGTGAGCCTCCCCGCAGTTGGGCGATGCGGCCCGTGAGATACACGAGCTCCTGTTCAGCAGTGGGCATGAATCGCTGGCTGAGCAATTCGTGGGTGAGCATCGCCACGTCGTCGACCCGCCAGAAGAGCTGCCACCAGCCGAGCCTGCGCCATCGACGTCCCCCAAAGGCCAGATCAAGCTCCTCCTGCAGCTCCGAGTGTGCGCACTGCGCCCAGTCCGCCAGACGTTCGCTCAATGCCGCCACTTGCGGGTCGTGGCTGTCGATGGCCTCCGCCGAGGCCTCGGATGCCGGGCGCGAGCGCGCCTCGAGACGCCGTGCTTCCGATAATGTGTTCTGCAGCAGGGAGGCTATGAGCTTGCGCACAGCGGGCCTTGTCTCGCCCGCAGACGACGATGACGCCCCCTTCTTCAACCAATCCATCAGGACGGGAATGTTGCTGGCGAACCAGAGACGCTCGTAGTCCATGCCGTGCTGCGGACCCTGCCGGAATAAACGGACACCCTGTTCGGCGAGGGACACGTCGATGATGTCGAACGTCGTTCGGCCGAGCTGTGGGCTGTCGAGGCGTAGGCCCTCGAACTGAACCGCTGCGGCAATGGACCCGGCTTCTTCATGAGCGGCGACGGGAAGAAGAGCAGTCATGCTCACCGCGCCCGACAACCCATCTGCCACCAGCAGGGCCTGGTGCACCGGCGTCGAAATGGGCGACATCCTGTCGGCGGCCGAGGGGATCTCAACGGCGGGTACCAAGATGGCGTCCTCCAAGGCCTTGACGGACGTTGTCGTCGTGGTCGTGGTCGTTGCCGTCGTCGTCATTGTCGTCATCGTCTCTCCCGGAGCGCCATACGGGACACTGACCCCCTCCATGAGAAGAAACTCTAGATTGAGCCCATCCAGGAGTGGCGACGAGACGTGCATCTCATCCAGGCCCGTCTCCTTCTCAATCTTGAGAGACACCGCATGCCGCCGCGGCGGGCCTACCCGCACAACCAACGGTTTCTGCGTCTCACTCCTCGTGGCCAGCTCCCGTTCCCACGGCTGTTCTTCCTGCAGCGGATCCGCGAGCAAAGCGCGCAGGACTCTCCGCGCCGTCGGACCAGCTCCAGGGCCGCCGGCCAGGCCCAGAATCGCAATGCGAACAATTTCGGACCCCGCCTCTTGCCGGAGGCCCTGCAGCGCCAGCTGTAGTCTCGAGGGATTGATCAGGCTGGGCGAGTGTTTCTGCAGCTCGAGGAGTGTGCTCTCCAGCTCGGCTCGAGGATCTGGTCGCGCGGGCGTCGACGAGAGGTACCGGCGCGAAGTGGCATCGCGGCGAGGAGCTCGGGTCCGGGTCGTCCTGGGAGGGCGCGTGGGCGAGGCATTGGCACAGACTGGACAGGCGGATGGAGACGGGGAGAGGAGTCGTGTGTGTCGGAGCAGGAGGCGGTGATGGCTGCTGCGCGGCAGAATCGCTGATTTGGACGCCATCGCCGACACGGTTGTCGAGAGGTTGGCGTCGCATACGAGGTAGATGAGGGATGTCGGCTGCGGTCCGCGATGGAAATTCAAGTATTGGTGCAGGAGCTGCTATTGCGGGGCAGACAATTACTCAAGTACCCCAAGTACTAGGTACTTAAGTACCTAGGTACCTACCTACTAGTACTTTACCTACCAAGTACATCGTCTGAAAAGTAGCCATATGAGAAGGATTATTATTAGGGTTGTTCTAGCTAAGTTCCCTTCTAGTAGTATTAAGTAAATAGTCTATATAAATATAGGGGCTAGACCCTACTCCCTTTACTATAGTTAATCTATAGTCTAATAGACTCCCTAGGTTTAGAAAGTAGTGTTAACCCTAATACTAAAAAAAAAAATTACTTTTATTTAAGGTTTATTTAACTTAAATCTTTTTATTTTACTAAATTCTATATATTTAATCTTAGTAATTCTAATTATTTTAGTTAAGTAATATACTATTTTAAGTTATTTATATAAATTTTCTAACTTAGTTCTCCTTCTAAAGGTTCTACCTTATATATTACTAATAAGATTTAAGATTTTACTTTAAATAACTTTTTCTATATTCTATTAAACTTTCCCTTTAGCTTATTTTCTTTATTTAATTTCTCTTATACTAAACTATTAACTTTAAGAACTTAAACTCCTTTTTTATTTAATTATTTTACTTACTATTTAACTTTAGTATTTAATACCTTATCCCTTAGCTTAGTCCTTTAATTTATTCTTTATAAATTAGTCTCCCTTATTAGTTTTAAATTTATTATTTTAAAAGCCTTTATTTAAACTAGCTTATTAATACCTTAATATTTAAAAAATAGCTTAAATTCTAGCATTGCTTTAATAGGAGAAGTTAATATACTTATTATATATTAGTTATTTAGAATTACTATAATGTTTAAAAGGGCTTAATTTTATAAATTAAGCAATACTCTATCCCTTTTAGTTGCCTACTTTATTAGCTAATTCTTTATTAATTATATATTTCTCTTTACTAGTTTAGTTAAGGATAGGTAAGATACTAAACTAAATATTATATTTATTCTATATTTCTTTACTATTAATTAGAAGTTAATATTCTTAAAATAAAACCTATTATTATAATAAATATCTTTAGGCTAACTAAAGATAGAACTTTAGTTTAAGCTTTAAGCCTTAATTACTAAATTACCTATTGCCTTTAAGTAGAATTATATTAATATAAATTTAGTTATATAGTTTACTACTATTAGAATATAAGTATTTTTATTCTTTACTTTAAGGGTAATTAAACCTAAATAATTTATAGTAATTAATTCCTAAGGTTTAAGTATTATAATACTATATATATTTACTTTTAATAATCTTACTTTTATTTATTAATATATTAAATAAGAATAGTAATAGTTAATAATATTACCTAATTAATCTAGCTAGTAGTATTACCTTTAAAGTTTCTATAGAGTTATAGCTATTTTAAAATATTCTAATATATTATAAGCTTCTTAAAGCTTAATTAGAATATCCTTTAGTAAAATATATTTTACTAATAATTTATTTAGTTCTATATAGTATAGTATTTAACTTAATATTTAGTACCTTAGTAATCTTTATCTTACTAATTATCTTTGCTTAGTTAGAATATTATAGTAGCTATAAATAATTATAGTAAGGACCTTTTTATATTATTTTAAGTTTAGCTATACCTTAAAGAACTGTTTAAGTCTTTAGACTATTTTTAAACTTAAGGGTTCCCTCTTTAGTAGCCTTAGTTTATTAATAGCATTCTTCTTTATTATATTTATAGTTACTATTATTAATTAGTTATTTATTACTAAGGTTACTATAATAGTAAGCCTTTTTTTTAAGTTATATAAATCTAATCTTAACTAATTAAGTAATCTAGATATCTTATTAGCTATCCCTATAATCTTTATTATATTTAGTTAATAAATATATTATATATTTAATTTTTAAAGAGTGTTAATTTATTTAGCTACCTTACTATATACCTCTAAAAGGTTTACTATTAAATCTATAATTCCCTTATAGTTAGTATAAACCTTTAAAGAATAGGGCAATATATTTATAAGCTATTTAGTCTCCTTTAGTCTAACTATAACTATATATATTTCTTTTTTTAGTATTAAATACCTTCTTTTATTATCTCCTAGTTAATTTAAAAGCTATATAATAATCCTTACTTTATTAAAGTTTAAATTAGTTATATTAGTACCTAGCTTTATATCTTCTATTTAAAATAATACCCTACCTATACCTATTTCTAATATATTTATAGCTAAATAAAACTATATCCCTAGCTAGGCTTTAAAGGTAGCATTTACCTAAATGCTTTTATAAATCTTTAATAAGGCCCTTTATATATTATTAGTTTATATAGGTTTTTTCTATAGAACTTTCTATCTTTATATTAATAGTTTTCTAGTAAAAGTAACCTTTAGTATATTATAAAAAAATACCCTTTTAATTACCTAAACTAGGTTAGCTTATTCTAAAATAAATTTATATAGAAAAGGAGTAAGATAAATAAGGGTTAATATATTATTTTATATTTAAGGGGGGTTTTTTTTAAAGTAAATAGCTAGTTTTTTAAAGTAGTCTCTATATTTTTTAGCTAATTAAATCTTTCTATTTAAAACTAAAAAGCTAATATACTCTATCTTTAATGCAAATAATATTGTTTTTTTTCTACTTAAACTAATTAAAGCCTATACTACCTATAGTAAATACCTTTAATATATAAAGTTAAAGTAGTTATTCTATATTTTTAATCCCTAGCTATAATTATTTATATATATCCTAAAGGCTATTCTAATATTCTCTATATAACCTAATATTAATAAGCATTCTATTTTATTTTTTAAAAATAGGTAACTAAAAGTTAAATCTCTAAACTAAGTATAAGTTAAGGGTAATTCTATTAATCCCTACCCTATATTATTATAGTAGTATATACTATTTAGTTCTATAAAAGCGGTTTTATACTAGTTTAGTTTATAGATTCTAATGCCCTAGAATTTATTTACTATATTAGTTTATAATAATATTTTAAATTATTTATAATAAAGTAATTCTAAATCTACCTCTATATTATAATATAGATAATCTAGTTTAATACTCTAACTATTTATATTCTAATAGTTATATACTATATAATAATCTACTTATTTTAATTCTTTAGTTATATTCTTTAGTTTATTCTTTATAGGTTTTTTTAGAAAAAAAGTTAGAGCTGCTTACTTACTTATACCCTAGAATATTAATTTAACCTCCTCTATTACTAAGAACACCCTCTTTATAAATAACTTCTAAGAACTACTATACTAATATTATTTTTATTTATATAGTTTATGTCATGACCGTTCCTCCCCAAGGCTTCGCGTACGGCTAGCCTTATGAGACCTAAGGGGGGCATAGGAGTCGCGAGGCACGTGGTGCCCTCGCTACGACCTAGCGGCGCGCTAAGGAGGCATATAAAAGGAGGAGCGCGCACATTTG
>SRPU01000618.1:0-16000 GCA_018360185.1 Claviceps lovelessii | reverse complement strand
AAAAGAAGAAGAAAAAAAAAAAAAAAAAAAAAAAAAAAAAAAAAAAAAAAAAAAAAAAAAAACTAACCCTTCCACAACCTATAGCTCTTCGTCCACGCCTCCCTCATGTTCGCAAACAAATGTCTAGGCCACCTCGACTACGAGGGAACAGCAGCCGCCATCCTCATGGCCGGCATCTTCCTCTCCTTCCTCGTCGAATACATCGGCCAGCGCATCGTGCTGGCCAGGACAACAGCCAAGACGACACCGCATCTGAGCCACGAGCAGCAAGCCCAGGCGCTGCTGTCCAACCAAGTCGTGAGCATCCTGGTCATGGAAGCGGGCATTCTGTTTCACTCTCTTCGTAGGTCGTAGCACTACAAGCACTCACTTGGTCCCCTTTCTCTCTCTCTCTCTCTCTCTCTCTCACACACACACACACACACACACACTCTCTCTCTCTCTGTCTCTCTCCCCCCAATTTAACTAACTAGCCTTAAAAGTAATTGGCCTCACGCTAGTCGTAGCCGGCGACTCCTTCTTCCTCACCCTCTTCGTCGTCATTCTTTTCCACCAATTCTTCGAGGGCATAGCTCTGGGGACTCGAATCGCCACCGTCGGCACAAGCTCGAACGGGAAGCTCCCGCCGCCGAGCACGCACCTCTTGGGCAGGGAATCCGGAAACGACACGGACAAGTCGGCCGGTGCGCCCACGGAGCAGACAACCGACAGATTGTCCGTCCCCGGCAACCCCCCGCTCAGCTTGACCATGTGGAAGAAGCTGAGTCTGGCGGCCCTCTTTGCGTTCATCACGCCCATTGGCATGGCCATTGGTATCGGGGTTCTCAACCACTTCAACGGCAACGACAAGTCTACCATCATCGCCATTGGCACTCTGGACGCCCTGTCCGCGGGCATCTTGGTCTGGACTGGTGTCGTGGAGATGTGGGCAGCGGATTGGATGACGGGTTCTCATGGTCACAAAGCAGAGCTTGCGGATGCGGATACGTTGACCGTCGTGCTAGGCGGCGTGGGATTAATGACTGGCATGGCGGTTATGAGTCTCCTCGGGAAATGGGCTTAGCGCTTTATGTGGTGAAAAGAATATTTTTGTTTTCTACTTCTTTCCTTTTTCTTTCTTTCTTTTTTTTTTGTTAGTGCAAAGAGCATGACCAAAAACACAAAATGATGTCTTTTTTTTTTTTTTTTTTTTTTTTTTGCTTGTCGCGACAGAATACAGCGGCAGTGGATAGTACGTGATGGTAGTAGAACTTTTGGACCAAACGAAAAGATTTTGTTTAAAGCAATGGCCATTGGCGCTTGTCACCTTGAAACTACATTCGCAGATTTTGCTTCTAAAATACAGACAGGAGGCTTGGCAATAGACATATCATGCATGCATGACATGACGTTTTTTCCCCATCATTACGACCCACCTTCCAAGATTGAGGACAAAACAAAACAAAAGATTGGTGTTTTTTTTTTTCCCGCATCCACTTACCAACTACATTTTAGTCGAGGCAAAGGTGACGTTTGTTCGATTACCGGGGGAAATTTGAATAGTATAACTGTCCATATCCATGATATCCCAGTGATCAGAAATACGGGGTTCTCCGTACGGCCTCAAAGCCGCAATCCGCATACTTTGATGTGCGCAAGATTAGTCAAACGGTGGGGAGCGGCCAAGGAGTTGTGCATATTGTTGTAGAGACTGTACAAACCTGTAGTTTCCGGGGACTATCTTTGTTCCATTCGAAAGCTTTCCAAACCACCAGAACCGCCCATGACCTCGTGGGACTCTCATCAAAGGGAACGATACCGTATCATTGATGTCCACCAGTGAGCTATTAAACCACAGAAACTTGTCAGAATCGCGGACTGAAGTAGCCGAGCCTACGTATCCCCCTTGTCCAATTATGGGAGGATACTGCCACTCTAATTCGGTCCATCCTCGCTCGAAAATCTGGACCAAGTGTCAGTAAAAGGGCTAGCAATAACGACTTCCGTATAAAAAACCGACATCCCATCGCAGATGAAAGCAAGGATAGCTGAGCCGAATACTCAAATCTGCGAAATCTGTAGGTCGTTGCTCGGGATCGAAGGACCAACTAGGGACGCAGAGGGAATCAGCGCGCAAGAAAGGCAGAGGGAGAAGCAAATGTTACCAACTTTGCTCCTTCGTGCCATCCGTCAATCGTTGGTTTGCCATCAAACATGGTGTCGAAAGCCTTTTCAGTGTCGTAAGCCGCGCCTGATCCAATGGAAATACATTAGTCTCTGGGAAACGTTCCAGGCTGATAAATGTCCAGAGCCGTGAACCGCGGGAAAAAGCTTACCTCCGTAGGGAACACAGAGATCTTCGTCGTTGTCACTTGTGATACGAAGCTTGCCACTGTACAGAGGGAGCATATCGTCGTCGACATGCCGAGGTAGCTGGAATTTTACACTGTGCGACACCGTCAGCAGTGTATATCGCAATCAAAATTTTCGCCAGTCAATCCTTACCTGAATGTCTTGTTACGACCAGCCTTGATGCTAGAGGTGGGTGGGAGTGTAACAATGGCCGAAATGTTATTGCGCGGTCGCAGTTTGGACAGCAACTTAATAGCACCCGCTCCATCATATATTTCTACTCCAGGCAACGGCTCATGATGGAAGGTGTAGTGAACAGTTCGATTTGCATGGTTGGTCACTGTGACGTTCCAATCTGGCTTGAAAAGTTCTGTGTCTCGAAGCGATATGGGGTCGAAAGAAAGCTGGGTTTTGTATAACAGAACTTTTCGGGCATCAACAAGACCAGTTCCCACCTGAAATGTTGGTGCTGATTCATTGAAGCTGATTTCCCCGGTACTCCAAGCAACGTTCTGGCCGCTGGCAATGATCCTATTGGCAAGGTCTGTCGAAAGATTGAACCCGTGAAGTTCCCGCCCGCCATGTTCCGAAATGTACAAGGCAGCAATTCCCGCTATATACGGCGCTGCCATGGAAGAGCCACTATCTGATTGGAATCCATGATCAAGGTAGGTGCTGATAATGTCGTAACCAGGGGCACCAATATCCGGTTTCAGAATTAACTCATTGGTCGGCCCCCATGAGGTAAAGTAGGCCGCGACTGGCCTGGACATCGGTCCGGCTTTATGCAATCTTGGGTCGCCGGTCGTGTTGATAGCTGCCACTGATACAACATGTCGTCCATTTGAGCCAGTTCCCGAGTAAAAGGGACCATTTTCGCCTTCGTTGCCCGCAGCTATGGAGACAAAGACCCCCTTCTGAGCTATACGACTGGCGACTAGGGCCCACGGACTGTCGACGAAACCATTGGGTCTGTTTATGCTGGCAGTAATGACATCTGCCTGTACCGCCGCCGCACTTAGCTCAACACTGCCCACTGATTTACCTCCGTAGATCAGAGCATTTCAAACTCACACCAGCGCTGTACGCGTCACAAAAAGCCTGAATCAGAACGTCTTCGGTGGTGTCCGACTGCCCTGGCTCCTATAAACAAGAACGAATGAGCGTGAAGCGTGTAAAGCTTGCGTGGAACTTTCTCAACGTACGTCGGAGAAGACCTTGTATATGAACAACTCAGCCTCAGGTGCGACGCCGGAGAACCTTTGGACATGTTAAAACTCGATGTCTTGCAAAAACGGGATGGGGACTCGCCATTCATTTTCGCCAGCGATGATGCCTGCCACATGTGTGCCGTGACCCTTGTAGTCCATAGGATCTGTATCAGGCTGTTTGGGATGGACTCTTGCAGAACGGGAATCCCCTGGTAAGAAGTGCACAGTAAGTACATAGAAACGCTTGCGTATCAGTTCATGCTTCTTTGCAGCTGTGGCGCAGACGTACATTTTGAACCAACAAGATCATAACCGCCAGCTATTTTACAGCCGCGACCGAAGCAACCGCCGAGCTAAACGAGAAAAAAAAAAGAAAAGAAAAGAAACATGCATATTTAGTTCTCAGTAGTGAAATAAACATTTGGCCAAACTCACCGCTGCGTGAGAATAATCAACTCCCGTATCAACAACAGCAACTTTTGTGCCTTTACCCTTGATACCCATTTCATGTAGCTTTTGCACTCCCGTCCATTGGTGAACCGAGAGGTTCATGCCTTCGTCCTTGATAGGTGGTTTGCCAAGAGAAAATGGCGAGGGAAGGGACATGGCCTGAACGGGCCATACATTCGCTATACCCGGGATGTGTTGCAGAGAATCAATGTTCTCCGATGAAGTTTCTACCACAACGCCAGCGAAGATATCGCCACAGTCAATTTTCTCGTGGTTTCCTGCACCGAGGTAGTCAACGTTCTGAATCAAGAAATCGATGGACAATCCCTAGCAAGAACATATCAACCGAATGTTTACCACGCCGGCGCGACCACAAATGACTGACTTGAGGTATCTCAATAATATACTTCTGCGTCAGTCCATTTCCCGTTGATAAATTTGTCGCGGGGGAATAGTTGACTGGAAGTTGATTCCGGGTAAAAGCCTGAGCAGCCAAGACGAAAAGAAAGACGATGATGGTGCCATCACACCTGGCCATCTTGATGATGGAAGTGAGCAGTCAGTGGGAGAATGATTGATGGCCAGATTCAGCTGTTCGGTTCCAGATGTGGTCGAAAGATGACGAAGAAAGATGACGGAGGCTACAGTACGAGTGCGAAATGGCAAACGGAAGGATTCCCATACTTGTAGCTCCATGGGAGTTCGTGGCCGCCTTTATCTGATTTGTACGATGTCACACACACTTTCGGCTATCTTCAAGCAGCATTCATCAGGGAAGGAGCGTCCACACAGACCACACAAGTGGTTCTTGCTGTCAGTCCGGTAAGATGCTGCATGGGCGTCCATTCACAGCTTTTTGGTATGCCGGGTCAACGGCGACTTGAGCTTATGGGAATCGCAGCTGCAAGTCAACATGATACTGCATCTTGACAGAAATCATGGAGAAGCGAAGTGCGTACGACAGTAGGCAGCGAGAGAACCCGCCACTTGTACGACTAGATGGGATTACACAAGAGATGGAAGAAGAGGCTCTTTGATACGTTTCAAAGGAATGTTTTGCCCCCCATTGCATGTCCGTGTCTCTGGGTCTTTTCGTTTTCTTTCGTTTTGTATAGTTCGCCAACGACATCCTGAGCTTGGTTGCTACTAGTATCATTTGGCCTAAAGAATTTCGGAGATTAGTTTGCTCATGTCCGTTGAGACTTGCTCGAGGAACCCGTATTCGGGATCAGACGGCTCAGGGGAATCTAAGTTCAACTGTATACATGAGTAGACGAGGTAATCTAATGCGCTATGGTTCGATCATGACACCTTTAGAAAAAAAAATGTTTGCCGACTATTTGTGTGAGGGCCAAACAATACGGAAAACTGATGAAGCGCCGGGATGAGACCTGACCTCGATTTGCTCTCCGTTATGAGGGAAGAGCTCGTGCGACAGTGTTGCCCTTTCTCTCATGGGTCATAACGCTTCAAGCGATGAGTTGTAGACAGAAAGGACATCATGATACGACATACTGAATTGCCGCAAGGCAGAGAGCTGTCTGTATCTTGTTCTCAGCGCCCACGCACACGTCCTTGCTGTCACAAACGTCGTCGTCAACAAATATGGAGTAGGCTCTGGGCACTTGGTTGCACAGGCGGAGGCGGAGGCGAAGGCGAACGGCGTTTAACGCAAAGTTCTGACTGGCTGGCAAGTGGGCGTGACGATGTCCATCGCCAAAGGAACATGAGGTGTTGGCGACTGGGCAGAGCCAACAACGTGCGTCGCGTCACACTTGGCCTGGCAGACATGAGGTTAGTGCAAACGGCTTCTGCCTCTCTGCGCGCCATTGTTTACCAATCAGAATAAGTTTGGCCATGGCAAAGGTAAAATTGACGACTGATGACTTTTTTTTTTTAAAAAAAAAAAAAAAAAAAAGTCAATGAGTGCCTTGGCCAGAACGCTGTGTCACGTTACCAACTTGTGGTGCAAGGTGCAATACAGAAAAAGACTGGAAAATTGCCGAGACTTGGTCAGGACTGTCAGGACTTGATCATGGACATGGAGACGAGGTGGGCCCAATCCGATGGCTTTGAAGCGGCAAGAGAGAATTGTTACGTACGCCCTCACAACCCCCCCCAAACCACACCCCTCCCTGTTTTCAACGAAGCCCTTCAATCTTCAATTGATATTGATATACTCCCTTCCTTTATCCCTCTGCTGAAGATGTCTAGGTTGCCTAGGTTGTCTTGGTTGTCTTGGCTGGGTGGCAACTTGAAATCTTCATTGCTGGCAGGAGCCGCCGCTCGCGGGAACGCGTGTGGTCGAGAAGGTTTCAGTCGTTGCAGCCGCAGCCCGCAGCCACCAGTGACGGGAACCAGGAACCCGTCGCGCCTGCCGTCGCGCCTGCCGTCGTGCCTGCCGTCGTGCCTGCCGTGGCAGCTGCAAGTGGTCGAATGAAATGCTGCTATGCTAATAAACCATCAGTTTTGGCAGGAGAGACCGCCAGTCACTCACTCTACACTCTCTTCACCAGAGTCTCTGTCTCTCAGGCTTCAGTCCGTCACGCGCGCACGCCTGGCCCTCCGTGTCGCCGTGTCGACACCCCCCCCCCCCTCCCCCTTGGCCCTGGCCCTGGCCCTGGTCCTGGCTCTGGTCCTGATCCCCTGCCTGGGCCATGGGCCACGTCCCATCATTGTCCCATTAATGTCTGATCTGGCCCCATCATCTCCCATTGATGCAACCAGAGGCAACAGAGCAGCCACTCTCCGTCCAGCCGTGGCATGGAATTTTCACCTGGACCTCTCGAGTCTCCAGGATCTCTGCCGTGCATTTGTCCCCCGGCCAGTCGCCTTCAATGTTATCCACACCATCCGCGTAAGGCGTCTGTCTAGTGGCGTCCGTTCCTCTTTCCACTCTTCGAATCTTGGGGCGGCTTGGAGCTCGTTCGTCTCTCCTTTATCAATTCTTGTGATTCCCTCTCTTCCTTTGATGATTTGTGCTGTCGTTCCCTTCTTCCAAGGCTACCGAGATCATTCCAACGTCCAGTCCGGCCTTTTTCCTTTTTTTTTTTTTTTTTTTTCCTTTGTTGCGTTGGATGTTGGCAATGGGCAATTCTACATGGCCAGAGTGGTAATGTCTCGGGCGTGGGTAGAGATTCAAGTGAGAGACGGTGACGGAGGCCCGAGAGAAGAGACTGCGCAGGAGGCTCATGAGGCTCAGGAGGCTCCGAGGCTCAGAGGCTCAGACAGACATGACACAGACGTACACAGACGTCGACCGTGGCAATCTCCAAATACGAGCGGCCGGGCAGCGCGATGGATCGTCGGGGTGGGGAGAGGCAGTGAGTGGGAGGTTTGACTGGCCGAGTGCAAGGGGGAAATAGCCCGGCCGCTCGGGCCCCCGTCGAGCCCCTGTTGAGATCCGCTCGCATGCAGACAAGCGTGCCGGCGGCGTCAATTGTCTTCATGCAGGCGGACGGGCAAGCACTTGGCGACTTGGCACCTTGGCAGGCACGGGCAGACGGTCCAGCGTCCAGACCAAGGGGCTTCATCCATGCGGCGCCATCTGACGCTAACGCCAATGCGGGAGTTACTAATGGGAAACTGCGACCGGCTCGAAGCGTCGTGAGGGAAGCCCGAAATGGCAGCAGCAGACATTGACCAGGCAGGTGCGAACTTCTGGGGCGGGCGCGGGTCTGCTTGGCCTGGTCCGCTGTGCTATGCTGTGCTATGCTATGCTATGCTATGCTATGCTCGCTCTCCGTGCTTGGAATGCGCTGCCTTTCTGCTTGGCCCCGAACGCGTTTTTGTTTTGTTTGTTTGTTTCTTTTCTTTTCTTTTCTTTTTCGCCCCAGCCCCTCCAGTCGTAAGCAGTACTGCTCCTGGTCAGGATCGCATATGTGCTTTCACCCAGTATAAAGAAGTTGCCCTGTCCCCCCCCCTCCGACAATATCCTTCCCACTTCGTCACACCCAGAGCGCTTTCCACTCAAGAAAAAGACCAGAACAATTCAAGTCGGCTCCCTCGACTTGTTTGCCTAGTCCGTCCTCTCGTTCCCCGCTTTCAAAGAGTCATCTTTTCCAGCCGTTTGACGAAGCCCGCCTTATAGCTTCTACCTTTGTGATAGCCAAGGAAAAGAAAAAAAAAAAAACAGTCAAAATGTACTCCATGAAAGCAGCAGTCGTTCTGGGTGCCGCCGCCGCCGCCCGCGCTCAGCTCACCACCAGCACCACCAGCCGCTTCTCCAACGCGACGACGACGGCCGATGTTGTCTACACGACCGAGGTGGTGACTGCCTTCACGACGTACTGTCCCGCGGCCACCATGATCCACATCGGCAACAAGACGTACACGGTCACGTCGGCCACGACACTCACCATCACCGACTGCCCATGCACCGTCCACAAGCCCGTCCCGACAGGACCGGCCGGCGGCGCGGACGAGTGTGCCAAGAAGTGCAACGACCAGTTCGACGCCTGCCAGCTCGCCCCCGACGCCAACCACTCCTTCTGTGCCTCTCAGCTGGCCACCTGTGTGGGCTACAACCCCTTCCCCAACAGCGGATACAAGAAGCCCACCGCCTGCTCCGCCGCCCCTGGCCCCGCCCCCACCCAGCCTGCCGGCGGCAAGGACTGCGCCGCCAAGTGCGTCGATGCCTTCAACAAGTGCCAGGTCGCCCCCGACGCCAACCACTCCTTCTGCGCCTCCCAGCTGGCCACCTGCGTCGGCTACAACCCCTTTGGCGACGGCACCTTCGTCACCCCCACCGCCTGCTCGGCCGCCCCCGCCACCACTGCCGTCCAGCCCACTGGTAGCCCCGACTGCGCCGCCAAGTGCGTCGACGCCTTCAACAAGTGCCAGGTCGCCCCCGACGCCAACCACTCGTTCTGCGCTTCCCAGCTGGCCACCTGCGTCGGCTACAACCCCTTTGGCGACGGCACCTTCGTCACCCCCACTGCCTGCTCTGCCGGCGGCGTCACCCCCACTGGCACCGCTCCCACCGGCACCGCGCCCACCGGCACCGCGCCCACCGGAACCCCTCCCGCCGTCACCGCCGGCGCCGGCCACATGTCACCTGCCCTGGCCATGCTTGCCCTGGGTGCCGTCGCCCTTTTGTAAGATGGGTGCGCGAGCACATGCGCATGTCGGCGTCACGACTTGACGCGAGTCAGTTTGGTTCTACTTGGCATATTCGTTGGCTGTTTCATCTAAAATCTGCCATCTTGGACAGGCCTATTGCACATGCCTGCCAGATAAATGAACAATCACGTTGTTTGATGCATGTATAAATTTGTTGGGGAGCGAGTGTGATTTGATACAATATTAATATACATTTTCTTTCTTTCTTTCTCTCCATTTTTTTCTTTCTTCTTTTTTTTTTCTACATCCTCGCGCATGTTACTGTAGTCAGTCGTTTCGGGTATCTTCCGTTTCCTTCCCCTCCCTCTCCCGTCGCTGTGCCGTGCCTGTCTTCAATCCCCCCCGCCCTGTCAATGTGCTCCATTGGCAGTCTCGGCTTCGGCCATACCCATGCTCCGACAGAAGGCTGCCCACTCGGCCGAGCCATTTTCGGTCCCCACCATCAGATGCTGGTTCCTGGCCGTCTCCTCCATCTTCTCGTGTGCTCGTGCCATCGTGTTCCTCTCAAACTCCCGCACCATCGGCCGCAATCTGCGCTCAAAGTCGATTGCGTCACGGACTCCCGACCTGACCAGCTCAATCATCACGCTCGACAAATCCAAAGAGTCCCACATCGCCAGGTTGACCCCTTCGCCGGCAAACGGGGTCATCACGTGGGCCGCATCGCCCACCAGCGTCACGCCCGGCTTCGTCTCCCACGCAAGCGTTGGAGGCAGCGCGTAGAGAGGTCTGATGTCGAGCCTCTTGCCGGGCTCCGCCTTGTCCTCTGACCGGCACGCCGTCCTGATCATCTCCTTGCACGGCTCAGCCCACCTGCCAAACAGGCCGACGTCGTCTGTCAGCACGGGTGCGGCCTCCGTCGCCGTCTTGCTGCCGAGCCCGGACGTCTGGGCAAAGTGTTCGTCTGGCGTGCCCACGACCAGGTAGAGCCGCGCCGCGCCGTCTGGCCCGCGTTGGCTGATGATGCCATTGTGGAAGGCGAGCGACGTCATGGACCCCTGGCCGAGAAAGTCCGACAGCCTCGGATGCTCCGTCGTGACGCAGGCCATGTCCAGCGTGATGAAGTGCATGCCGCTGTACCTTGGCATGACGGGTGTCAGCAGCCTGCGCACCTTGGACCACGCACCATCTGCGCCGACGACAAAGTCAAACGTCTGCCTGCCGCCGTCGATGCCCAAGTCCACCACAACCTCGGTGCGCCCGTCGTCCGTGGTCGACGACGCCACCTCGACGACCTTGTGATTCCATCGGATCCCTTCCGACGGGAGCTTCGAGCTCAGGAGCTTCGTCAGCGCATGGCGCGAGATTTCCGGCCGCGCCCCGTCCGCCGCGCCGCCACCGTAGTCGTGGTACAGCAGATGACCATGGTGGTCGTAGATCTTGCTCTCCTCGGAACACGCGCCCGACAGGGCCAGGAACTCGTCCCAGAGACCGCACTGCTGTATGGCCTTGAGGCCCGATTCCTCATGCAGGTCGAGCATCCCGCTCGGCTTGTCGTAGTCCTGATCGGTTGGCCTCGGACGGAGGTCGAATACGGTCGCCTGGATGCCGGCTTTGTACAGCAGGCATCCGAGGGTGAGGCCGCCGGGGCCGGCGCCAATGATGGCAATTCTGGGGTGGTAGGAACGCATTGGCTCAAGGGCAAGAGAGAAGAAGGACAAAAAAAAGGGGGGGGCAAAATGCTGTATATGGCGTTTTGGAAAATACTGTCTGCTGTCTGCTGTCTGCTGTCTGCTGTCTGCTGTCTGCTGCCCCCGTTTGGCGTGAGCACCTGTGGCGTCTGATAAACTTTTTGTTCCGTCCTTTGGTGTGTCGCACCGCAGAAGACCGAGAGCGACCGTTTCGACTTTTTATACTCGTTTCCGCCCCCAACAACTTTGACAGCACACGGGAGGAGCCTTCTGACCTGAATGACACATTGGGCGGTGAATTGGACGTCCGGAACTTGTTCTCGGTGCTTAACGGAGGAAGGAACATACGCGCCCAACATGCCCCATGCCCCGTGCCCGTGTCGGGTCGGTCGCTTCGACTCGGAGTCGGTCCCGACGGCGAGTGTAACCCAGGGACCGTCTCACAGTTCTGAGCTGTCACTTGCTTTTCCTGCAGTGCCGTGATGTGAAGCTGCTTCGAGACCGTAGCACAAATGACGATGAGGTCACGCCGTAACATGCCTGCACGTTTGATAGACTCTGCTGTGCTACCGCCGACGAGCTCAAGCATGAATCAGACAATAGGACCGACGTTACTCTTGACAATGGGACGGGGTCCTGGCCGGGAAGCCACGGAGCACTCGTCATCTTTTATGATTGCCCAACATGGCCTCTGGTGCGTGCAAATCTGGCTTGGCAAGGCCGACAAGGACTAGATCATCATGCGCCGTGGCTTCCCGAACTGACGGGCATCATAGAAGCAAAACGTCCGACTCATTGACATAAAAATGAATCCCCTTGATTTGTATATCTATTTTCCCCCCTCTTCTTATAAACTGCTCCTTTTTAAGCTGTTTTTTTTGACCTTTTTTTTTTTTTTTTTATACTAAAGCTCTATACTAGCTGAATTGTTCGGCATCCTAGGCGCAGACAGACCATTAGATATCCTAATCCCGGCTTCTTCTTTATGAGCTATTTCCCCCTCTTTCTATTAGGTTCTACGTTGGCTGCTTCTTCTGTGTAAGCCATCTTCTTTCCCCTGTTTTATTAGCTTCTCCATGAGCTGTGTTTTTCTTCCTCTTTCGTCGGCTCTTTATTGGCTGCGTTTTCCTTGCAAGCTGGTTTTCCCTCCTTTTGTTACCTTTTTCGCTAGCTGTTTTTGTGCCCCCCTTTTGTCAATTGTCAACTTCTGCATCGCCTTCTTCGCTGCCTGTGTGTTGGCTCTTCTTCCCCACCTTCTTTGCTAGCTGCCAGTAATATTTAAAGATTATTAGAGTATGCATCGGGCTACGCTCCTCCTTAGCTTGCCTGTCTTTGCGCACGACGGAGCTTTGGCTGATGACTTTGGAGGTGGTGTGCACTCTGGACCTCCTGGACGTGTCATGGCAACAAATCCCGGACAATGCAGTCGCTCACGCTTATGGTCTAGGTGTACAAACCAGGAATATATTCAGAGAGAAATCTTTCAAAGACGTTGCAATCCGTAGTCAGCCAAGGGGTCGCTTCGCCGCATGGTGCATCGGTGTTCCTGGAGCCAATTGTCCCATTGTCTCATTGTCCCATTGTCCCATTGTCTCGGCTTTCTCTGAACCGCCATACCGCTTGTTTGTTGGCTGTCATTTCAATGCCCTATCGCAATACCCTGCGGGGAAACTCTGCCAAGAAAATCATGGGTTGGGCAGTTAAAATGATGTGTCGGCAAATACCTCGGTTCTGGTTTCTGGTGATTATTCTGAACATGGTCCCCGACCTACCGCCACTGCCATACAAATCTGCCAGGAGATTCCTATTCCCGCCATAGACCCGAGTCCATAATCTGCTCAAGCTTGTCCGAAGAAATAAACAAGAATAAACAAAATAATGGACATGTTCATTTTAAAACCTCCCTGAAAGATTCCTCCGCCGCAGCTCCAGCACCATAACACGCTGCTTCACAAAGACCAATTCAAAATGGTTAGCAATGATCTAGAAAAGGAAGGTGGTACATCGGACACTTGGTTGTGAAACACAAACGGTCCATGGGCGAAACCTTGAGCAGAGAGTAGGTGGTGGCAAGTTGGCACAAACCGTTTGTCCATGCCAAGACTGAAGTAAACATAACCCTAGTGGTCGAAAGCCTTCTGTTCTTCTATCTAAACCCTCTTGCGTGCGTTTTCAGTTCCTTTCCAATTCGCCTTCCTGCTTTAAGCACAAATTGCTGTCTATAGTTCTGCTTGTCGTTGGCGCTTGACCTTGGATGCTGAGTCGTAGGTCAAATTACGTGACGGCCATAGGATTTTCTTGCCTTTACACGGACAAGATTCGCATGTATCAATTATCGTTCTTTGAGTTGGCGAGCAGAGAAGCTGTCGCGGAGGGGATCGTAAAGCCAGTCTACTGTGTCCATTGCGTCAATGGAAGCGCCCTGGCGCACGGCAGCCCCGACACAGGACTGGAGTAGATGGAGAGCAAATCCGCCAGTGCTGGCTCCAGACTTTGCAGTACCGGCATCATCAGCCTGCTCACACAAATCTTTTACGTCATCAGGATACTATATCGGATCTTGAGATTTCTTTCGGCCCCGTGAACAGACACAAGCGTCTGCCCGCCCTCGGGCTTTTGTCCACCATGTGCCGTACTGTTGGATCGTAGGTGCCCTGCGGACGCTTCTCAATTGAAATTGGAAAATTAAGGCTTGAATTGACTCGGGGAAGGATTCGAAGAGGGTATAACGATTATCGGGTGGGACAATTCCGGCATCCATGGTCAGTGGCCGAAAGTGGTGCAGGCACCGGCACAGACCGCATAAGAAGTAAAGCAGTATGCTAGAATAAGTCATGACTGAATTAAGGCTTAATAAACACACTAAGATCTCATGAAACGTAAGAGTAGTCAGGCTCGCCGTCTCCAACACAACTTCCAATAAGGCTTGACAATCTATCGATTCGCAGCGTCTCGCAAGCTTTGACACGTAGTTGGAGCCAGTGTCGATGGCATCATGGATGAGGCTTCATCACATGAGGACTCACAAAAGCCACTTCAGAGACAGTGCCATGGCATTTGCAGAAGCGCTGCGGATTTCTTGACATATGGATGAACAATCCCATCAGCACATATACATAACTCGTCTGTGCCTGAAGGAGGCATGTTTCTCGAATGGAGAATTGTAAAGACTCCAATGGAGAAAGGAGTGTCTACCATACAGGCTGAGAGAAATGCCGAAGGAGTCCAAGAGGTGCTACGTGCTAGGAAGAACCCTTCCCGTTATTGTGACTTCTGTCAAGACCGAGGGTCTGTATGCATCAACCTGAGTCTAGGACTCATTACGATCATTGGCACTGGTTACATGCAGAGCCCAGCGCCTTTGCAGAGATGCCACCCCGGCAGAATCTGAAATCTGAACACTTCTGCTTCTTTATGCTTCGCATCTTTTTCGCAAGGCAACGTCATTGGTGAATATAGCATTACGTCCAAGAAAAAGAGAAAGACCACGCGAACGGATAAATTTTACGATATGGATATTCTGTTTCCTATTCTATTCCGAATGGTTTTGTTTGTACAGACATTCACAAGAAAAACTTTGGCTGAAAGGGTAAGGAATTGAATTGACCAAGAATAAGATGACAAGGACAACGCCCAAAAATCTGCCGGGAGTCTTAAAAAGTGCTTCCCGAATTACCCGACGTTGGCAACGCGATTGGAATTTTTTTTTTTCGCTGCTTCTTCAGCCTCACGCGCCTCCCTTCCTTCTGCTTTCTTCTTTCTTCGGCACGTCTACGAGTGCGAGATGGAGATGCATCTCCATCTCATTCCGATTTCAATAAAGTTCCATTTGCTTTTCATCCTTATCTTGGTTATTTTTCGAAGCGGCTGCTTTCTTCGGATCCCATTTCCGCCGCCAGGGTATCCCATTCTGGGTTTTTTTCTGACCCGAAATTCCTTGGGGATAGGTTTCTCCAGTTGAGCATCGGGTCTTGTACTAAACCTCTCCCTTTGCCCCTTCCTTTCCGTCCTTTCTTTTTTTTTTTGCTTTGGGGCCTGCAATTTTGGCCGCCAATTTTGGGGATGAAACACCAATTTGACCAGAACTGACTAGTGAACACATTGCCCCGATCGGATACGATACCTCTGGGTGCGTCAAATAGAAGCTTGACCCCATTATGGCACCAATCCTTCAAGATCTGCAGCAATAGAGCAAGAAACGGGAAGGAGTATGACATATTCGGTATACCTGTCCACAATAATCAGAATGCAATCAATAGCTTTCGACTCGGGGAGGAACGGCAGATCGGGTCCGAAGCCACTGTCGTAAAGGCCAAGCTGTCCATCCGTCACCCGGGTAGCCCACGTCCTCGTTCAACGCGTGAATAGCATGACGCAGCTTTAATACACTTTTCGACGGTAATGAGAGAGTCATTACCAACAGACAATTTTGGCAGACCCGTATTGATACGACAATTAATCTTTTGTGGTTGCTGGCTTGGACAGCTGGGGTCGGGGCATTCGCCGATGGCAAATGAGTTGTACTGCCATTGCCTCTGTCGCTCTGTGTCCACTTCAACGGTTGCTCGAATCTTTGTTGAGGCTTTGAAATTGCGAGACTGGTTTTCGCTCGGCAAAGCTTTCAGTGTGGACATGGTGCTACGACTGGAAAAGTCAGGATCTCAGCAATTACGTAGCATCCTCATAGTTGTTTCTCTCCCGGCGACACTGTCGATAAGATAAGCGGACTGACACCGGCACATTCACCATCTAGACTTGTGTTCAGGCGCCAATGCGAATTAGGGGATGTTTCCGGTAGCGTGTCTGACTCGAAAATCGGGTCATGGTCTGTAATTCCCATCCGACGGTGCTGAGGGCCATAGCTCTTGGCTTCCCTTGATGCCGAGAAGGCTACACGTCCGTACCTATATCCCCACCTTTACAGCCAGTTATTGGATAGGGCTAAGTGGCTTCCAATCGGCAATTCAAGAAATGTGGATGAGTACAATGGCGCCGACTTCTCGGCCATCCAAGGGGCTGCTGATACGCTTGGAGACCTGTTAAGCCCAAGACCTAATAGATTTAGAGAGCTATTAGGCTTACTAGAATCCACTAAAAATTCTGGATGATTTCCAGTCTTTGAAACCCTTGGGGTCTTGAATCATTCACCGAGGTTCTTAATGCATCCGTAGATTCTTGGGTTCTTGGGTCGCAATGTTATGGAGTTTTTTTTTTTTTTTTTTTTTTTTTTTTTTTTTTTTTTTTTTTTTTTTTTTT
>SRPU01000617.1:0-16000 GCA_018360185.1 Claviceps lovelessii | reverse complement strand
GCTAAAAAGGAGTAAAGCTAGGGCTAGTATAAGTATACTATACCTATAATTTTTTACTATTATTTATTATTTATTATTTAATATAATTTATATATTAAACTATTTTATACCTACTATAATGCCTTTATAGCTCCCTATTACTTCTACCTTTATACTATATTAAGTGCTTTACCTTACTAAGTCTTTAATATCCTTAGTTTATTATTATTATAAAGTATATATAAGCCTAAACTAGAGAATATACCTAGTTAAAATAAGCTATTTTATAAATATTATAGCTAGTTTATTCTTTTTTAAGGCCTCCCTAACCTTATATTAATTATATACTAATAGTATACCTATATTTATAAGGTAAAGATAATTAAAGTTTTTATAAAAAAGTAAGATATAATAGTGGTTTTTATTATTAGTTTAATAGCTATATATTAATAAATTTACCTTAGAAATATAGTAATTATAAAGAAAGGTATTAAGCTTAATTTATTTTATATATATTTAAATAAATACTATAGATTTATACTTAATAAGGCTAAAGTAAATATAAACTATTTTAGTAATAAAGGTAAAGTTAGGGTTAAGCTTTATTACTATATATTTAATTTAGGTTTAGTATACTTATATAGTAATTCTCTTTCTATATTAATAGTTTTTTTATTTTAAAGTAAGTGCCTTAGCTAGAAATAGTTTAAGGGAATAATTATAAAGCTAATTTAAAAATAGTATATAGTTTAAATAGTTATTAGAATTTAAAGGATATTTATACCTTTAATATATTAGTTTTTAATAAAGTTAAGCTACTATTATAGTATAGGTATTTTAGATTTAGTTAGCTATACTATTAGCTTTAATTTAATAATAAAAATAAAGTAAGTAATAATTAAAGTAAAGGTTAATTAAAGCTATTATTAACCTAGTTTTAATAAAGGCCTATAGTATAGCTTTAAAGGCTTTAGTAATTATTCTTAAATATTTAGTTTACTTAAAAATAAATACCTTAGCTATTCCCCTTACCTTATTACTAATTACTATAAAGATATAGTATAATTTTATACTATAAGTAATAATACTTTAAATTATTTATATATATAATAAGTATATATCTTATAGTAAGTAACTCTATATTAATATTACTAGTAATATAAGTATAAGCTATTACTATATAAATTTTAACTTAACCTAGCTTTAATATACCTTTTATTATAGTTTTTAGTAAATTTAAACCTTTAAAAAGTAAGTAAATTAAACTAGCTATATTATATTAATATTAAATTAAACTAAAGTTATAACTATAATATAGTATTTTATAAAGTATATAAGTTTACTCTTTTTTAAGTTAAATTTAAGGCTTAATTCTTAAAACTAATTTTAGTAAATTACTTATATAGCTTCAAAGTAGTTTTATATTTCTTTTATTATATAACTATATACTAAAATATTTATATTATTAAAGAAGCTTATAATTAATATAAACTATATAGCCTAGAGTTTAGTATATAATAATATAATATAAAGTAAAAAAAAAATAAAGAAAATAGAGAATCCTTATAGTATTTCTATAGTAATAAGTAAGGGGCTAATTATTTTACTATTATTATAGACTAGCCTAGAGGCTACTGCAATCTAGCGTTAATAGAAGATATTATTACTCTTAAGGAGAAAGGAAAGGGAGAGAGGAATCTCCTATAGTCTTCTACTTTATTTATTTATATATACCCTAGGCAGCCCTGCTTAGGGCTTATAAGGTATATACCTAATAACTATTATTTCTTTATAGTATAGCCTCTTTTATTCCTTTAAGGGTCTAAGCTTTTAGCTTAAATTTATTATATAGCCCCTTACTTACCTATATAATTATTTTAGTAAAATACTAAAGTAGCCCTTATTATATTCCTAAGTTAATCCTAGCTACTTACTAAGCAATAGCCTTATTAGTATTATATATCCTAATATTATATACTATAGGAGTGCCCTTATATATATTTATATATATTATATATTATTATAGTATATATATTATTATCTTAGTAGGTCTGCCTTTACCCTAATATTTTTCCTACTTATTACCCTATAGATACCCTATAGGTAGCTAGGTATGCCTATTCTTAGGCTAGCTAGTAATTATTATATTTATTATTAATATTTTATTAGAAACTATATAAAATTAATTAAAAAACTAAAAATCTATTACCTATACTATATATAAGTTTATTTCTTTTTATACTTACTTACTCTTATATTCTTTCCCTTTTATATATACTTACTTAAAATTCCTTATTAAATATAATTATATACTTACTGCCTTTATTTTACTTTCTTTAAATAATTAAATTATTATTCTATTTATATATTTATTTACTCGTTTCTTTATTTATTTTAAGTCCCCTTATTATATTAATAAGATATTTACTATACCTTTATTTTAAAAATAATATAGCTTTTATACTTTTTTTATTAAAAACTATTATAAAAGCTAATATTCTTTAAAAAGAAATATATTTACTATTATTAGCACCCCCTTACCCCTTTCTTTACCTTCTTTACCCTACTTAGGTAGGTATATAGTAAAAGGTAACTTAAATAAAGAAATATTTAATATTACTTAGTATAGCTTTAAGGAGTATTTATACCTATTATATTAAAATAATGCTATATATAGCTATTTTTAGTACTATTATATAGCTAGGTAGAGATTTTATTATACTTATTACTATAAAAAGAGAAAGTATACCTAAAAATTATACCTTTATACTATTAATTCTAATTTTTATTATACTTTTTAAAAAGTAGTATTTACTATTAATTAAGGTATAACCCTTTAGGCTTTACTTAAGGGCTATAAAAAGCCTATATTAATATAATTCTTTAGGTAGCTTATAAATATATTTTATAATATTTATAATATTACTTAGGAGTGTTTTATAGCTATATTTATCTTACTTAGTAGCCTAGTTTTATTTTTAGCTAGCCCCTTAACCCTTTACCTTATATCTTATATTATTATAGCCCTTTCTTACTTAGGTATAGCCTTTAGCCTATTCTCTATATATATTACTACCCTTACTAGTGCTAGTATAATATAGAATTTAAGGGCTGCTACTTAAAATCTTAGGGTAATTACTTAGTTTATTATATTTTTATTCCCTTTAGCCCTAGCTTATATTTATAATATCTTTTAAACTTCTTTATAACTTAGTAGCTAAGGGCTTTCCTTATTTAAAGCTATATTTTTATTATACTATACCTTACCCTTTAGTAGGCACTTACCTCTTCTTTAATTTACTATTATTAACCCTCCCCCTTCCTTAAAGATATTTTATATTATATTTATTTATATTAGTGCTAATACTTTTATACTTTATAAATAAGCCTATTATTCTATAGCTATAACTAGGCCTTAAATCCTATTTACCCTATTAACCCTATATAGTTAGTTTTACTAGTCCTTAAACTAGCTATTCTTTAATAAGGAGTTAATTAACCTTTATCTTTATTATTATACTATTAGGCGCTAGCCTTAGTGCTAGTTTTATATTAAAAAGAGATTAAAAAAAAAAATAAGTAATAGCTTACTAGCTTTAATAATTAGCTTAAAAATTCTAAGTAGTAATAATACTTTAATTATAAATATTTCTTTAAATAATAATAAGCCTAGCCTACCTTAGCTTTCCTTTATACTAACTTTCTCTTAAAAGTAATAATAATTCTCTTTAGCTCTACTTAATAGCTTTTCTACTCCCTTTATACCTATACCTATAGGCTATTAATAGTTATAGTAAAATTTATTTAAAAAAAAATAATGAAAGTAAGTAAATTAAAATAGGCCTCCCCTTAGGTTTATATTAATACCTAAATTTAAATGCGCTATAAAGGTAGTAAAATAAGTATTTATAGGAGTCTTATATATAGTATTAAAAATCTAGCCCTAAGATAGCTTATTATATATTTATATATCCCTTTATTATAACTTAAAATATATTAATGCCTTTATATTTAAAAAGTTTTTTAGTAGCTTTTAGGTTAGCTATATATAGCTTATTTATTTAACTAAAATATTATATCTATATCCCTACCCTTAAGTATTATATATAGCTACTATTTCCTTTACTATAAACTTATATAGCTTTAGGTTTTTATTTATAAAGGTTAATACTAGCCCTAGCTTAAAATTAGCCTATATTTATAATAAAAAAGGGTTAGCTATAGTATACTTTAAAAGGTTTATATAAAAAATAAAATAAATACCTTATAGAATATTTAAGTAAACTATAAGGGGTATTAGTATCTTTAAAACCTTATACTTTACTATAACCTAGTTAAGCTTCTAGCTTAGATAATTTATTTTAATATATTATAAGCTAAGCTATACTATATCTCCTATATAAAGAACCTTAGCTAGCTAGTATAACTTATTAGTAGTATTTTATTAGTGCTATTAAGTAAAGTTAATTATTATTTAGATTAGAGCTATACTCTTTTATAGTATATTTAGAAATAAAGCTACCTACCCCTTAGCTATTATTATACTACCCTTCTAAAAAAGGGCTAGCTATATTAAAGCTATATTATATTTATATAGAACCTAATTAGTACTTATCCCTATAACTATTAATATATAATTATTAAGTATAAGCTAGTAAGATAGTAAGTATTTAGCCTAGTTAAACTATAAAAAGCTAATTATAATATATAAAACTACTTAAACCTCCTAATTAGCCTGCTTTATATTACTATTTATTTATAGGTAGTAGGCTATAAAAAAAAGCTACTTTATATTAATAAAAAAGCAAAGGGTTAACTAAAACTATTTAACCTAATTTAATTTCTAATTAAATATAATTTAGGAGAGGAACCTATAGAACTACTACTAATATAAATAAAACCTCTCTATATATGCCTTAGCTACTATACTTATTATAGCCTTTAACTAAATAAACTTAAAGAAATAATTTATAATAACTATTAAGTATTAAAATAAGTTTATATTTTTTACTAGTAAGTTTATTATAAAGTTTATAGAAATTTATAATTAAAATTAGTTTAAAGCTAGGATAGGCTTTAGTAAGCTTTATTTAAGCTATTAGCTTTTTTAGCTACTTATATAGTAATAGTTATAAATATACTAAGCTATATTATTAAATATACCCTTTTAATAATAGTCTTTATAAAGCACTTAAAATATTATATTTTACCCTAAGTGCCTAAGTAGGGGTAACCTATATATTTATTTTATTAGTATTATAGTAAAAGGTTTAAACTATAGAACTTAAATTTAGCCTTAAAACTAAAGGGTACTATAGGTATTAATTATATAGTTAGCTACTTAAGCCTTTACTTTTATAGCCTTTAGGAACTTTTTATTACCTTAATATATAGCTTACTACTTAAAAGTATAAGACTTATTAGCTTAAAGGCCTTAGTTTTATAAAGACTATAAATACCTATTATTAAAAAAAAAATATTTTAAGGATAGTTTCTTACTACCCTTACTTAAGTTATAGTATATATACCCCCTTTTTATATTAATTACTTTTAGTATATAGCCCTTACCTACTTTACCTCCCCCCTTACCCTTATATAGCTTTATTCTAAGCTTTTAATAAGCTATAATTAGTATTTTACTATTAATATATTATAATACTATAGGGATTATTAAGGGTTATTATTATAAAGAGTTCTTAGATTTATTCTACTTTTATTATAAAAGGGTATTAGGCTACCCTATTAAGCGCTTAGAGTAATAATATAAATAAAAGTTATAAAGGGTAAGTATTTCTAACTAATATATTTATTACTTTAATATCTCCTAAGGTATAGTAAAGTATTTTAGGTTTTTATAGTTAATAAAAATAATAAATAAATAAGCTATACTTTAAAGCTTTATTCTTTAAGCCTTTAGGTAAAAGATAATAATAAGTAGTTTCTTATTATAAATTATATAGTTTTACTATACTAGCATTAGGTATACTAAGTAGTAAGCTATTAAGTATAAGACCCCCTTTATATTATACTAAAAAAGGTAGCTATTTATAGCCTCTTTAAATATATTTACCTTTATTAAAGTATTTTAATTAAAATTCTACTAAGCTAGAACTAAGTATAAAATAAAAGCTAATTTAAGTGCCTTAAATACTAAGGTATACTTTATTATTTACTAAAAAAGGACCCCTTTTTTTATTAAAGCTAGTAAAGGCTTAGTAAGCTTTAAAAAGTTTTTAATAAATTCTTAGTAAAAGTTTATAAACTTTAAAAAACTCCTTATCCCTTAGGTTTAAGTTAGTATCTTTTAGTTATAAATAGCTATAATTTTCTTAGGGTTTAGGTAAATACTCTTTCTAGCCTTTATAATAAATCTAAGGTATTTAACCTTTTAAACCCTAAAACTATACTTATTAATATTAAAGTAAAGTCTAGCCTCCCTTAGCTACTATAATACGAAATATATTTTTTATATATAGTTTTTTTATAACCTAAAAGTATAAATAAGAATATTATTTAGGTATATAATAGTAAAGTCCCCTAGGGTAAACCCTAAAGCTTTATTAATATACTACTAAAATATAGTAAGGGTATTAGCTAAACTAAAAGAGTAAATAAGCTATTTAAAAAGCTTAAATTTTATTTAAAATATAGTAAGGTGCTTATTCCCTTTAGTAATATAAAGGTAATAAAATATAGCCTAAATATTTAGCTTTATAAACTACTAAGCACTAGCTAAAGACTATAATATTTTCTTAATAAGGGGTAGTAAGTAATAGTCTTAATTTATAATTTAGTTAAATACTTAGTAATTTATATAAAAATACTAACCCTTTTTAGCCTTTTTAACTAATAGCACTAGCGCTACTACTAAGGAGAATAATATATAAATCTATTCTTTATTTATAAGTTTTACTACTTACTTATAAATCTCTAATAGCTACTTATATAGTATATTATATAAAGGTGCTTAAGGAAGGTTTAGGGTTAATTTATTTAGGTTTTTATAAAAGTAAATATAGTAGTTAGCATAGCCCTAATATAGTAGTAATCCCTTTATCTTTTTTTTATTAAATAGGTTTATAAAGTTTTAAAGTTTTAATAAAAATCCTTTAGTTTTTAATAGATTTTAGGTTAGCTTTACCTTTAAGGCTAGAATTAAGTTTATTTTATAAAGACTTATTATAAGTAACTATATATTAGATTTCTTCTTTACTATATATTATATTAGTTTAGTATAAACTAAGCTAAGAATTATAATAGTTAGCTAGGCTATTTAGTAAGTATTAAGAGGTATTACCTTTAGGGTACCCTTAAAGTATATTACTAGCTATTATATAGCTAAATAAAGCTTAACCTTATTTTATACTAACTAAGGTATGCCTAAAATATAATCTTTAATAAGGCCTAGAATAATATAAGTAGTAACTAGAAATATTTATTTATTTATATTCCTTTAAAAGTATATTAGGTATATAATATATATATTTAATTTAAGTTTTAAATAGCCCTTTTAAGTTACTATTACTATTATTATAATTATATAGGGTTAAGAAAGAGAGATTTTAATTAGGCTAAGCTATTAAATAGCTTTTTTACTTATAGTAGTAAAACTATTATAGCTATTATTTATTTATATTATAAAAAAGGTAGTATTATTATAAAGAAGAGGGAGGAGAAATAATAATAATTTTATATATACCTTTATTTTTAAAAAATTCTTTTCTAAACTATTTACTTCTTAAGCTATATAGTTTTATTTACTATTAGTATTTTCTTTACTAAGTTTTAAGCTAAGGGATTATTCTTTTCTAAATTTATTATAAAGGTATTTAAGTCCTTATCTTTATTTATTATAGTAGCTACCTAAATTCTAATAGTATTCCCTAAAGGTAATATTAAGAGAAGGTAATAATAAAATTAGTAGTAAGAGGGAGAGCTATAATAAAGGTATTATTTAAGCTTTTAGTATCTTATATATTTCTCTAAAGATATTTATATAGTGTATTACTTCCCCTTTCCCTTCTTACTTTTTAACCTATTATTCTAAATGCTTATTAAGTTAATACTAAATATCTTTATATTACTATTTTTATTTTAGCTTATACTTAATTAGTATAGGGCCTATATTTACTTCTTTAAGTAGTAAAAGTTAATATTTAAAGTAATGCTATAGTAGCGTTCTATAGCTTTATTATAATTTATTTAAAAGATATTATAGCCTATATAATAGTTATATATATACTTATTAAAGGCTATATAAATTTTAGTAAGCTTTACTAAGTTTTTTTAATTAATTTTACTAATAAGCGCTAGCTTTTATTTAAAGTATATATAAAAGTTAGTAAAGCTTTTTATTAGCTATTAGTAAAGCTAGTTAAGCTTTAAAATTATATATTTTTATTAGTATAGGTCTATATATATTCTACTAAGGTATACTAGGAATTATTAAAGGTTATAGCTAAAGTTCTCTTTAAGCTTAAAGAAAGGGGTAATTTATATTTAAATATAAGGCACTAGGCTTTAGTAAATAAAAAACTATTAATTATATATATTATTAATAAAATTTTAATTTACTTTTAGTTTATAAGCTATAAAGCTTTTTTATACCTTAAAAGAAAATTTATTTTTATTATAAAGGCTCTTTATAAGAAGTAGTTTATATTTTATATACTCTATATTTACTACCCTTTAGGTATTACCTAAATCTAGTATAAATTAGAAGCTATTATAAATTAGTATATTTTAAATAAGCTCCTTTAGCTATACCTTTTATTATATAACTATTTTATAAAGATAGTATATTTTTTATAAAATTATATATTAAGCCTTATTACTTTTAAAATACCTACTATTTATTTTAAAGGGTTTTAGTTTAGATTTATAGAAAAGAAAAGTAATAAATATTATAAATTAGCTTAAAGGCTATTATAATTTAGTATTAATAAAAAATATTATTACTTTTAAAAAAAAAGGAAAGAAAAAAAGAAATCTCCTATAGTCTTTTACTCTATTTATTTATATATACCTAGGTAGCCCTGCTTAAGGCTTATAGAGCATGCGCCCAGTAACTATTATTCCTCTGCAGTATAGCCTCTTCCGCTCCTCTAAGGGTCCGAGCTTCCAGCTCGAATCTATCACAACTATTAAAAAAAAGGTAAGTAGTATACTTAGTAGTAAAGGAGTAGGTTTATATTATAATTTAAATAGAAATACTAATAGTAATAAGGGTATAAATAAGTTATTTATAGTAAATAGTATTAAAAGCTATTAATATATTTAGCTAAAGTAATAATATAATATTACTATAGTACTATACTATATATATAAATTCTATTAATATACTTAATATAACTTCTATAAACTAATTTACCTTATTACTTATTTATAGATTAGGTAGTACTTTATTTAATTTAGCTATAAAAATAAGCTAACTTACTATTACTACTTTTATAATTTTATTAATTATATTAAAAAGTAAGATTAAATACTAGGCCTTTATTTTTTATTACTTTATTAAGGTTTTACTTAATTTATAAAAAATAATAACTTTTACTTACTAAAATAAGGCTAGGTAATAATTAATATAATAGTATATATTTAGTAAGTAAATAAGGGTTTATACTAATAGCTTACTATAAATTTTAAAATAACTTATTAAAAGTTTATTAAGTTTAAATACTTTATAGCTAAATAAACTTTTTATAATACTATAAATTTTATTAGTATTAAATTAATTTTTAGTTAGAAATATAGTAGTATTAAGATAGCTATTTAAATTATTTAGTATATTATTAAGTTAAGCTTAAAAAAAAAGGAAAAAATATTTAGCTAAAGTAATAGCTTTCTTTTAGTATATTTTAGTAGTTATAATATTTATATCTTTATTTTATAGAAAAGTAGAGATTTACTACTATTTTAATAATAAGCTACTATAAAGCTATATTTATTATTTAAGCTTTTAAAGGTTTTTATATTAAGTAGTTATAGCCTTAACTACTATATACTTAGTATTATACTATTTATTATAAATAACTTAATTTTATATTTATACTATATTATTTATATACTATTAGTTTTCTTTAATATAAAATACTCTTTATTATTAAAGTACCCTTTTAGTATTTTAAGTTACTTTTTTAGTATATTAATTTTATTATAGGTTTAGCTTAAAACTACCTTAGGGTTCCTTTAAAACTATTATATTTATAATAAACTAAAGTTTAGCTATTAATTATTTTATAAAGTAATTAATTTTCTTTAGTAATTAAAGTTAAGGCTTTATAATATTAGGCTAAAACTATACTATAGTTTTTATAATAATAAGGTTATTATTTATATATATTTATTTAAACTAAGGGAAATAGTTATTATATAGCTTAAAGCTAAAGCTTATATAAATAAGCTATAGTATATAGTTAAACCTAATAAAGTTTAAGCTTTCTAAAAAGTTAATATTTATATTATAAGTAGCTTAGGTATAGTTAATAATACTATTTCTTTTTCTTTATATTTTTTATATTATTTTACCTTATAGTATTATAAATTTAAGCTACTATTACTTTATTAATATAAGAAATATATTATATTTTATTAAGGTTTAATTATAATAATTTTAAAGTAAGTAATATTAGTTAAAGTTATTAATAAATATATTATAATTAAGAGGTAAAGCTAATATAAATTTAAATTAAGGTAAAGTTTAATTAAATTTATAGGTTAAGAAGTAAATAAAGTTAATATTATACTTTATTATTATAATAAAGCACTAATCCTTACTTACTTATATTATTTATACCTTAGGTTTATATTAATAGTATATATAAATTATAATATAGCTACTTTAAGTTATAAGCTAAAAGTAGCTAAGGCTAAAATTAAGTAGTTTACTATTTAAAGTTTTTAGTTTCTATATTATTATTATATTAGTATTAGGCTAAGACTTTAGTGCTAAGTATATTAATTAGGTTTTCTTCTATATATTCTAGTATATAATTTTAATTATATACCTTATATTATATATTAAGTTAGACTTAGCTTATTTAAAGCTATAGTAGCTATAAGTTATTAGCTTAAAAAAGCTTTTATAGCTATTTATAAATATTATATTAATTCTAGCTTTAATTTAAAAAGGTAGGTATATAGTTAACTAACTTATTTTTAAGGTAAAGCTTTTTATAAAAGTAAGTTATTTATATTTTATTTTTAGTTATAGCTAAGCACTTTAGTTTATTTTTTTTATTTTAATTAAAAAAAGGGTTTAGTAAAGGCTAAAGGCTATATTAAGTATATAGTATATATATAGTTTTATTACTTATTAATAGTATTATATATATAAAACTATATTAAGAATAGCTCTAAATAATTAATAAAATATTTATAAATAGCTTTTATTAATATTAAGTAAGACTACTTATTTTTTATATAATAATTAATAGTATAGTAGCTATACTATAAAGGTATAGTATAGTATATAGTAATATATTTAAATTTAAAATACCTATAATATTAATAGGGATAAATAGCTTTATTATAGAGTTTAGCTTTAAATATCTTAGCTTTATAAATAATACTAATATAATATAGCCTATTTATTACTTTAATACTATTAATAGTAATAATAAAGGGGGACTATATAATAATACTATATAGCTTTTATATTATAATTTATATAAAGCCTTAATTATTAGCTATAACTAAAGCTTAGAGAATATAGTCTCTCTTTTAATTCTATATATAGTATATAAAGAAGCCTTTAATAATAATACTAAATATATATTAAGTTAGTATTACTTTTAGTTTAAAAGTAATGCTAACCTATATAGTATCTTTAGTATAAAGCTTTATTATATTTTAAAATATAATAATAGTATTATTACTTTAAAGGTAGTAAGCTATTATTATAATATTAATACTAATAGCTTAATTAATAATAATAATATTTTTAAGTAAATAATTCTAAATAGCTTTAGCTATAATAATACCTTTAATAATAATTTTATAATAAACTTAAAAGGGTATTATTATAATTATAAAGTAAATTTATTAAATTAAAAATTAAAAGATTTCTTTAATAGTAATATTAGCTTAGCTTAAAGCTAGTATATTTTTAGTATTTATAGCTTTCTTAACTATATACTTTATTACTTTTTTAAGGTTTTAAACTATAATAAGTTTATAAAATAATAATAAAGTTAATATTATTATTTTAATAAGGGTTTAAAGTATTAAAAGGCTATATTAAGTATATATTAAGGCTATATTATTTATATAAAGAATAATATTCTATATACTCTTTAGTACTATAGCTAGTATAAGTTTAATTATTTTATTATATTTAATTATAAGGTAATTTAGTATTTACTTATATATAAATAGTAGTATAAAAGTAACTTAAGGTATTATTATTATAAAGCTACTCTAACCTATAAATAGGTAATAATAGCTTTATATAAAGCTATAGTTTTTACTATTAATATTTATTAGTATTACTTTATTTACTATACCTATACTTTAGTATTAATATACTATTAAAGATAAAGGTAAATAGATATAGTAATTCTTTTTCTATACTTTTTAAGAGGTTTAGAGTTAATTCTACGTCACTACTGTAGTGTAGGCAAATTTGCAAAAAGTTTTTTTACTAAGCACATATACTTATTGTAGTATTGTAAGAACGCAACTGTAATGGATTATTTTTATTTTCACGACTTCCTCCTAAACTTCAAATGAGAATTTTGAGTCTTCTGTTTTAATATAAGTTTAAAAAGGCCTTTAAAAGGAATAAATATAACTTTATAAAAATTAGTAGGAGAAGGTAGTGTAAATATATATAAATACTTATTAATAAATAGAGAAGAAGTAAATATAGTAGTTTAATATACCTAAATATTAATAAATAAATCTTAATATATAAGCATTAACTATTAAACTTAGCACTATACCTTAAATAACTAAGCATTAGTATAGTTAATACTAGTTTTTAAAAAATAAATTATAATAGAATTAATAGTAATAATAAATAGAGAATATTTAGGTATTTTTATAATAATAAATTAGAAATACTTTAAATAAGTTAAGATAGATAGGGATAAGAAACTAGTAGCTATAGGGGGTATAGTATACTTCTTAATAGTATATAAAGTAGTTATAAATTAAGTATATAAAGCTTTAAAAGGCTTAGTTAATATAACCTTTTACCCCTTACTATTAATAGCATTATAGATAAGAATATATAATGCCTTTATAGCTTTACTATAGTAAATAGCTACTACTATTTTATAGGTAAGGTAGTATAAAGTAGGACTTTAGGTAAATATAATAGTATTTTATATATATATTATTTTTCTTTTTTTATACTCCTTATAAAAATACATTAGGCTTAGAATATATAAAAATAGGCTATTATTAAATATATATATAATATAAGATAGGCACTATATATTTAAATTAAAAAGGTTAATAAAGGTAAATAACTTATTTTTAAAGTTACTCTTTACTTTATAGTAGCTTAAAATATAGTAGCTATTTAAAGGTAGGGAGGGGGAAGGGGGAGTATTAATAGTAGTAGCTATATTCTTACTATACTTAGCTAAGTATGCCTAAGGTAGTAAATAAAGGTAGAAGGGTTTACTAAAAGAATTTAATAAGAAGTAATAAAGAATTAATACTAAAAAAAAAAAAAAAAAAAAAATTTATATAGTTTTATAAGGAATTATAGAAGGGGGATAAAGATAAGCTAAAGGTAAAATAGTAATAATAAGCTTTTAAATAAAAATTTAAGTATTAATAAGAAATAAAATAAAGAAATAATATAAGACTTATATTTATAGAGACCTAGGGGCTAAATAGAATATTTATAATTAATAGCTAGTATATAATTAGCTAGCTAATTTAGGATTTTAGGATTTCTATTTTTAAGTTTATTTATTATTAATAGGCATTATATTATAATTAGTTAGGATATAATAGTTCTACCTATTAGATTATATTACTAATACTTTTATATTATTATTATTACTTAAATAGCTACTAGCTAGCTAATAGCTAGGGGGTAGTGTAAGTAAAGGGGCTATATAATAAATTTAAGCTAGTAGCTTAAATCCTTAGTGGAGTAAGAGAGGGGTATATAAGGAGACCTATTGCACCTATAGGGCAAACCCTAAGGATATATACTGTATATATAGCGTATATATAAAGGAGGGGGATAGTAGTCTCCCCTTCCCCTTATGGATAATAATAACTTTATTAACACTAAATCGCAGTAGCTATCTAGGCTAGTCCATAACAGTTTTATATATAATATATAATATTTATTAATATACCCTTTTAATAATAATTATAATAAAATACTTAAAAAGGTATATTTTTTTAAGTAGCTTAATAAAGGTAAGTTATAGGAATATTAAAATAATATAATAATAAAGGGCTTATGTTATAATACTTAAAGATAGCTTTAAAATAATAAAGTATTATAAGTATTAATTATATAATTACTAATCTATTAATAAGTAATTATTTTAATAAAAAACCTTTTAGCTTTAAATTATATTACTTTAATTTTTATTTAATATATTAAGTTAGCCTATATACTTTAGTTTTAAAGGCTTTAAAAGTAAATAGTTATAAAAAACTTATATTTTTATAAATTAATAAAAGTAGCTATATTTTAGGTTTAATTTATATTTAATATATAGAAAAGCTAGGTATAAAGTAGGTATAATAAGTATATAATTAATATTAAATAAAATAAAGATTAAGTTAGTATAGGCTTCCTTAATTTATTTTATTTATATTTGTTGAAAATAACAGGGTTATTTACAGGGGATTCCTCACTATTAGTGCTATAATTATAGCGCTCATAGAAGCATCTTATAGGGGGGCTTTGCTAGCCAGCAAAGCCAGTGCAAGCCAGCAAGCTTGCGCGTGCGCGCGCGGCACAACCACGGAAATCCGACCGAAGGTTACGTGCGTGGAGCTCGCAGCTGCGAGGTCCCCACAAATCTTCACTTTTCGACCTTTTCTGCCCTTCCACGACCATTCTAACAGCCGCATGGTTGGGCTGACGGCTGTTGGGCGCAGGGCTAACTTTGGATTAGATTTGCAGGGCAACCAGCAAAGCTATGGAGAAACGGATTAAACGGGCTAACTAAGCTGCTAAAGGCAGCTTAGTTAGCAAAGGTGGTTACCCTATAACGTTGGTTTTTGCTGTTTTTCACAATAAGGAGGAATTTATAAAGAATTTTAAGACTAGATTCTTTATTACTAAATTTAGGGCTTTCTTTCTATATAATTATCTAAAAAATCGATTTTTAGGTTGTGCGCATTGATTTTCACTAAGTTAACTAAATAGCAAGCATATTAGCAGCTAATTTATATAGCTATAAGTCTATTTTTTTGTTTTTCTATATAAATAAATTTTATAGAAAATAAAAAGTGGCTTATAAAGCCTAGCTAGCGACTAGGATCTACTAATAAGGTTAGAGGGTATATAAGGGAAGGAAGTAAAAAACCCCCTCACAGCTGCTAACTGTACGGACCGTTAGAATTACTCTTGCTAGCCGCGCACACCTGTAAAGTTAGATATTAGATATAAATTTTATTGGATATTATTATAAATTCTTTAGTGAATTAAATAGTGCTAAAAGTAATGCAAAAGCTTCTATTTTATGTGAGATTTAGCTGACTGCAGCTTGCTATAGTGCTCTGCTCTGCAGAGCAGTAGACCTATGCGTGCACGCTTACTAAGCCCACTACCTTAGTAAGCTGTGCTCTATAGCACCCACCTTAGTTATTTCTAATAGGTTATGAGCCTGGAAGAGAACTTTTAGTATCTAAAAAATTCGCTGAATTTTTCTATAATAAAATAAAAATACCACTATATCTATAGAGAGTGTGGAAGTTATTATTCCTTCTATAAAAAGAATAAATTTGCTAAAAAGAAGTTTTCCCTTCTATAAAATAGGAAAGAATATGGTATAGAAGAATTCCTACTTCTATAAAAATTTAGGATTAGCGAAAATAG
>SRPU01000616.1:0-16023 GCA_018360185.1 Claviceps lovelessii | reverse complement strand
TTTATAAGAAAAATTCTTATAGGGTAAAATATCCCTATTTTCGCTAATCCTAAATTTTTATAGAAGTAGGAATTCTTCTATACTGTATTTTTTCCTGTTTTATAGAAAGGAAAACTTCTTTTTAGTAAATTTATTCTTTTTATAGAAGAAATAATAACTTCTACACTCTCTATAGATATAGTAGTATCTTTATATTATTATAGAAAAATTTAGTGAATTTTATAAATACTAAAAGTTCTCTTTTAGGCTTATAACCTATTAGAAATAACTAAAGTAGGTGCTATAGAGTATAGCTTACTAAGGTAGTGGGCTTAGTAAGTATATACATATAGGTCCACTGCTCTATAGAGCAGAGCACTGCAGCAAGCTATAGTTAGCTAAATCTTATATAAAATAGAAGCTTTTATATTACTTTTAGTACTATTTAATTTACTAAAGAATTTATAATAATATCTAATAAAATTTATATTTAATATCTAACTTTGCAGGTATGTATAGCTAGTAAGAGTAATTCTAACGGTCTATATAGTTAGTAGCTATAAGGGGGTTTTTTACTTCCTTCCCTTATATACCTACTAACCTTATTAGTAAATACTAATTACTAAGCTTTAAAGATATTAGTAATTATTCTTAAGTATTTAGTTTACTTAAAAATAAATACTTTAATTATTATTTTTACTTTACTATTAATTACTATAAAAATATAATATAATTTCATATTATAAGTAATAATACTTTAAATTACTTATATATAGAGTAAGTATATATTTTATAGTAAATAATCCTATATTAATACTATTAGTAATATAAGTATAAGGTATTATTATATTAATTTCAACTTAACCTAACTTTAGTATACTTTTTAATATAGTTTATAGTAAATTTAAACTCTTAAAAAGTAAGTAAATTAAACTAGCTATATTATATTAATACTAAATTAAACTAAAGTTATAACTATAGTATAGTATTTTATAAAATATATAAGTTTACTCTTTTTTAAGTTAAATTTAAGGCCTAACTTCTAGAATTAATTTTAATAAATTACCTATATAGCCTTAAGGTAGCTTTATATTTCTTTTATTATATAACTATATAGTAAAATATTTATATTATAAAAAAAGCTTATAAGTAATATAAACTATATAGCTTAAAGCTTAGTATATAATAATATAATTTAAAGTAAGAAAAAAATAAAGGTAATAAAAAACCTTTATAGTATTTTTATAATAATAAGTAGGGGGCTAGTAGTTTTATTATTAAAAAAAAAATAAGTAATATATTTAATAGTAAAGAAATAAGTTTATATAATAATTTAAATAAGGATATTAGTAATAATAAGAATATAAGTAAGCTACTTATAATAAATAATATTAAAGGCTACTAATATATTTAGCTAAAGTAGTAATATAATACTACTATAGTATTATACTATATATATAGATTTTACTAATATATTTAATATAACTTCTATAAACTAATTTACTTTATTATTTATTTATAGGTTAGGTACTACTTTTTTTAATTTAGCTATAAAAATAAGCTAACTTATTATTATTACTTTTATAACCTTATTAACTATACTAAAGAGTAAAATTAAATACTAAGCCTATACTTATTATTATTTTATTAAAGTTTTATTTAATTTATAAAGAATAGTAACTTTTACCTACTAAAATAAAGCTAAGTAATAACTAATATAGTAATATATATTTAGTAAGTAAATAAGGGTTAGTATTAATAGCTTATTATAAACTTTAAAGTAACTTATTAAAAGTTTATTAAATTTAGGTGTTTTTTAGTTAAATAAGCTCTTTATAATATTATAAATCTTATTAGCTTTAAATTAGTTCTTAGCTAAGAATATAGTAATATTAAGGTAGCTATTTAGATTATTTAGTATATTATTAAGTTAGGCTTAAGAGAATCGAAAGAAGTATTTAATTAAGGTAGTAGCTTTCTTTTAATATATTTTAATAATTATAACTTTTATACCTTTACTTTAAAGAAGAAAAGGGATTTACTATTATTTTAATAATAAGCTATTATAAAGCTATACTTAATATTTAAGCTTTTAAAGGTTTTTATATTAAGTAGTTATAGCCTTAACTAATATATATTAAGTACTATATTACTTATTATAAATAACTTAGTTCTATATTTATACTATATTAGTTATATATTACTAATTCTTTTTAGTATAAAATATTCTTTATTATTATAATACTTTTTTAGTATTTTAAGTTACTTTTTTAATATATTAGTTTTATTATAAATTTAGCTTAAAACTACTTTAAAGTTTCTTTAAAACTATTAGGTTTATAATAAACTAAAGTTTAGTTATTAATTATTTTATAAAGTAATTAATCTTTTTTAGTAAATAAAGCTAAGGCTTTATAATATTAAGTTAAAACTATATTATAGCCTTTATAATAATAAGGTTATTATTTATATATAACTACTTAAACTAAGGTAAATAGTTATTATATAGCTTAGGGCTAGTGCCTATATAAATTAGCTATAGTATATAATTAGATTTAGTAAGGTTTAGTTTTTTTAAAAAGTTAATATTTATACTATAAGTAGCTTAAGTATAGTTAATAATATTATTTCTTTTTCTTTATATTTTTTATATTACTTTACTTTATAGTATTATAAGTTTAAGCTACTATTACTTTATTAATATAAAAAGTATATTATATTTTATTAAGATTTAATTATAATAGTTTTAAAGTAGGTAGTATTAGTTAAAGTTATTAATAATTATATTATAATTAAAGGGTAGGGCTAATATAAATTTAAGTATAAGTAAAGTTTAGTTAAATTTATAAATTAAAGAGTATATAAAGTAAATATTATATTTTACTATTATAATAAAGCACTAATTCTTACTTACCTATATTATTTATACCTTAGGTTAATATTAATACTATATATAAATTATAGTTTAGCTACCTTAAGTTATAAGTTAAAAGTAGCTAAGGCTAAAATTAAGTAATTTACTATTTAAAGTCCCTAGTTTTTATATTATTATTATATTAATTTTAAATTAAAACTCTAGTATTAAGTATATAAAATAGGTTTTTTTTTATATATTTTAATATATAATCTTAATTATATACCTTATATTATATATTAGGTTAAACTTAGCTTATTTATAGCTATAGTAGCTATAGATTATTAGCTTAAAAAGGCCTTTATAGCTACTTATAAATATTATATTAACTTTAGCCTTAATTTAAAGAAATAAGTATATAGTTAATAAACCTATTTTTAAGGTAAAGCTTTATATAAAAGTAGATTACTTATATTTTATTTTTAACTATAGCTAGGTACTTTAGTTTAGCTATTTTATTTTAATTAAAAAGGGGGTTTAGTAAAGGCTAGGGGCTATTTTAAATATATAGTATATATATAGTTATATTATTTATTAATAGTATTATATATATAAGACTATATTAGGTATAGTTTTAAATAATAAATATTATATTTATAAATAGCTTTTATTAATATTAAGTAAACTACCTACCTTTTATATAATAATTTATAGTATAGTAGCTATACTATAAAGGTATAGTATAGTATATAGTAATATATTTAAATTTAAAGCACTTATAATACTAATAGAAGTAAATAGTATTATTATAAGGTTTAGCTTTAAATATCTTAGCTTTATAAATAATACTAATATAATATAGCCTATTTACTACTTTAATATTATTAATAGTAATAATAAAAGAGAACTATATAATAATACTATATAGCTTTTATATTATAATTTATATAAAGCCTTAACTATTAGCTATTACTAAGGCTTAGAGAATATAGTCTTTTTTTTAGTTTTATATATAGTATATAAGGAAGCCCTTAATAATAATACTTAATATATATTAGCTTAGTGCTACTTTTAGTTTAAAAATAATACTAATTTATATAGTATTTTTAATATAAGGCTTTACTATATTTTAAAATATAATAATAATATTATTACTCTAAAGGTAAATAAGCTACTATTATAATATTAATACTAATAGCTTAATTAATAATAATAATAATATTTTTAAATAAATAATTTTAAATAGCTTTAGCTATAGTAATACTTTTAATAATAATTTTATAATAAACTTAAAGGGGTATTACTATAATTATAAAGTAAACTTATTAAACTAAAGATTAAAAGATTCCTTTAGTAGTAATACTAGCTTAGCTTAAGGTTAGTATATTTTTAGTATTTATAGCCTTTTTAATTATATACTTTATTACTTCTTTAAGGTCTTAAACTATAATAAGCTTATAAGATAATAGTAAAGTTAATATTATTATTTTAATAAAGGTTTAGAGTATTATAAAGCTATATTAAGTATATATTAAGGCTATATTATTTATATAGAGAATAATATTTTATATACTCTTTAGTACTATAGCTAGTATAAGTTTAGTTATTTTATTATATTTAACTATAAAGTAATTTAGTATTTACTTATATATAAATAATAGTATAAAAGTAACTTAAAGTACTATTAATATAAAGCTACCTTAACCTATAAGTAAGTAATAATAGCTTTATATAAGGCTATAGTTTCTATTATTAATATTTATTAGTATTACCTTATTTACTATACCTATGCTCTAGTATTAATATACTATTAGAGATAGAGGTAAATTAATATAGCGATTCTTCTTCTTTACTTTTTAAAAGGTTTAGAGTCGGTTCTACATTGCTACTACAGTGCGGGCAAATTCGCAAAAAGTTTTATTAATATAAAGTTAAATAAGCCTTTAAATTAAATAAACTAGCTATTATACTTATTAAATAGCTTATATTTACTAAGTAAATTTTTTAGTTTTAGCTTATATATAGTTTATAAAATCAGTAAGCTAATAATATTAAAAACTTAATATAGTAAAGTATTTAGTATAGTATAAGGCTAGAAATAGTAAAGAGCTATAAAAATATTATAATTAGTATAGAATACTTGAATATATAAATTTTTTTAAATAAAAAATAAAAAACTTTAGCTAAAATAAAAAAACTATAAATATAGTATACTTATATTAGCCTTACCTTTATTTTTTTTTAGCATTTTCTTTACTCTCTCCCTTTTTTTTACCTTTTTATTTACCCTTCTTTATTACCTTTTTTTTCTTATTATTAAAGCCCTATTTTAAGGCTAAGTTAAGCTTATAAATCTCTTATAAAATATTCGTATATTTCTTTAGTATATTAATAATATAATAAGCCTATAATAATATTTTACTTTTAACTAAGGTTAAGGCTAAGGCTATTATAGTATTATTAAATAGCTATATTATTATTATAGTAGCTATTTCTATCTTTTTTATAAGTTATTAAGCCTTCTTCTAAATAGCTTTATACTTTTTAGCTTAGTTTTAAGTTAGTACTATATTAGTCTTATAATAATACTATAACTATACTACTATATACTTATATTAATAAGCCCTTTAAAAATATAAAGGTTTTATATACTTATTACTTACTTAATAATTTTTTAACATAATATAATATTTTAGTTTAGCTATAATATTAATTAATTATTAATTTACTACTAATATAAATAATAAGTATAATACTTACCTTAAAATAAGTTTTTTTTACTTTTATATATTTAAAGTATATACTATTAGTATTTATATAAATTAGAAATAATAGTAATATAAATTAAAAGAAATATTAACCTTTAATATAATAGTATTATGGTTTGATATTTTTAGCTTAAATTAAGTAAGCTCTATAAAGCTAATTTTTAAGCTAGCCTAGCTATACTATAAGTTAGTAGTAGTAGTATATTAAGTTAGGATTAGCACTTACCCTTTAGGTAATAATTTTACTAATAAATAGTATCTTTATTAGTATTATAGTTAATTAGAGGTAGTAATATAGTACTATTCCTATAATAATAAAGATAGGGTATACTTTTAATAGAAATAATTAATAAAGAAGGAAAAAAGAAAGAAAAAGGTTAAAAATAAAAAGAAAAGGGTAAATATTATAATTATTTCTTTTTTCTTTATATAATTAATACTGAGCTAGTAGTTAGTTTACTAATAAATAGCTATTAATTAAAATAACTAATATTACTAAGGTATAAACGCTAATAAAATGTTTTTAGTATAGTAGTAATAATTTAAAGAAAATGGTAAAGGTTTAATATAGTATTTAGAGTAAGTCTTTTAAGTAACTTACTATAATATATTAACTACCCTTATAGATATTCTACTACCCCATTTACCTTTACCAATCTCCTTTAATATTAGCTTTATATTATATACTTTTCTATAAAGCTAGTTAAGTTTAGCTAGTAATATACCTTTATATATAGTTAAAACTAGCGTAGACCTATAGTAGCCTTACTATAAATACTAAGAACTACTATATATAGGTTTTCCTCTCTGCCCTAGGGTTTTTCCTATATAGTTTTAGTAGCTAAGGTACTAGCTATTAGGTATAGCCCGTCTAGAGTAAATACATAATAATAAAGAGGCAATTTAGGATCAATGAAATATAGTAAAGGGGCTTTAATAAAAGCATTCTTGAGAGTTTACTATACTTATTATTCCTTTTCCCCTAAATATACTAATTCTAGTTTCTTTTTATTCTAACTTCCCTTTAAAAGAGCTATTAATAGCACTATAATAGTAGAATATTTATAAATAAACTATTAATAAAAATTATAGAATCCTAAGAAAACTTAAATATTATAATAAGTTTTAGGTTTAGGCTAATTGATAATAGTTTTACTTTATTTTAAATTTATTTTAACCCCTTTCTCTATTAAAATAGATTCTAAGAATTTAACTAATTACTAATAAAACTTATATTTATTTAAATATATAAATAAATTAGCTTCCCTAAGTTAATTTAAAATCTATTTTAAATCTATTATATATTCTTCTTAAGTTTTTAAGAAGGCTAAAATATTATTGAAATAAATAATAGATATTATATTATTAAGGCTATAAAAGGCTTAATTAATTTAGTTTTAAAAGATAATAGGTGTATTTATTAGCCTAAATAATATTACTACTAAGCTAGTCGCTTAGGAATTAGGGGCGATTAGGTAGGACGAATATAGTAGGAATCTGTATATATTTAATGGTAGGACTAGTTGTGTATTTAAACTAAGACTTATCCTTCTTTTTTCTCCGCTAGCTAGAATTCCCTCTTAAATCCCCTAGAAATTAGTATTAGCTTTTTATAATGTATTCCTAACGTAAATACATCTAGAGTATTATAATGTAAATTATATACTACTAATTTCTATAGAAATTATAACTAAATCTATATAGAGAGGAAATCTATATTTAGGCTAGAATAATTATATATACTATAGGTATAATAATTATTCCCCCTCTAATATAGCATTAACCTAATATTACTATAATTAGGCTATAATTCCTTGCATTTTTTTTTTATTATTATCACCGTTTAAGGACTAGTAATGTTTACTAATCTATTATATAATTATAGGCCTAATAATGCTATTTAGTGGAATAAAAGGGTTTAAATTTTTACATTTTTCTCTCCTTCTATACGCCCTAATTCTCTTATTAATTCTGCCCTAATTTCTAATATATTTATAATATTTCTTTTATTTATATATAATTTATTTAATAATGTTTAAATTATAAGAGAAACCCCTTATAATGCTATCATTTAGTATTAAGCCCTTAAAGAATAAAACCTAAAAGGTTTTAGACCTAAAATTATTAAGTAATTTAGTAGGTTATTATAGTATTATAATAGAAATTAAAAAAATTAATTAATTAAATAGAACTAAGCTATTAAAAACTTAATTTCCTTAAGGGCCTAAAGAATTAAGTATATTTTAATTTAGCCCTAATTTATAGTGGATTCTTATGTTAATAGTTTTAGTTAGTTTATTATTTAATTATATTTAATTCTATATTTAATACTAGTTTTATTAGTTAACTTATATTAAAATATTAGGCTAAATTATAATATAATTCTATATTCTAAGCTAGTACTAATTCCAGTTTAAATTAAACGCTTTTTTCTTTATTTATCTATTTTACCCTAAGGGATAAGACATTTACTATTAAATTAAATAATAAATTAAGTTCCCTGCTTTTTTATACTTAACGTTATACTCTAAAGCATAAGGAGGAGAAGTTAAAGAAATTAGCCAAAAAAGCTATTAAAAAGATTTGCTTAAGTAATTCTATATTTAAATTCTTAGGGATTTAGGTTATTTTTATAACTTTAAAAAAAGATAAAGAGTTATATTTAGCTATAACTTTCACTCCTACTTATACTAAATTAAGTAAATTTATATAAAATTAGGCTAAAGCAGTGTTAAAGGATACTAGTATTACTGCCTAAATTAAAGAGGGTATTTAGTGTTTAAAAATAATACTAAATATTTTAAAACTTATAATAAAAAAGGAATAATTTATTTCTTTTTTAATTACTTATAAAAATATCCCTAGTAGTATAAAATACTACTATTATATTTTAGGCGTAAATTTTTATTATAGGGTAAGTATTTATACTAAGTTCTATAGGGATTTTTTAATAATTTACTTAGGTACTGTAATTATTACTAGTATACTATAATAATTTTATTTAGGCATATAAGTTTATATATAATATAATATTCTTTACTAGTAAGGATTTTGTGCTATTAAGGCTATAAATATAGGAGTATTTCTATAATCTTTTTTCTATATTTATATAGTTTATTTCAAACTATTACTATAAAAATAGCTTCTGTTTTAACTAGAAATAGTTAGAGGTAAGATATAGATTTTTTTTTAAACCCTAAAGAAAGTGTGATTTTAATCTAAAATAAAATCCTAGGAAAATCTTAATAAATACAATAGTAAAGTGTCCACTACTTAATTAGTTTGCAAAGTCTTATTTATAATACCTAAAAAATTAGTAAGTTTTTTTTTTTTTTAATTTAGGTGAAAATTAGACTAATTTTTATAGGAATAGTTAGCTAAAGATTAGATAGAATTTTAGCGCAAATATATACTATGTTTTATTAGCACTAATTGTTATTTATAGATGTATTAAACAATAGTCTTAATTTTTATTAAATCTATTTCTAGTTTTAATAAGGAAATAGAAGATATTAATCTTAACGTAACTTTTAAAGAAATCTTTACTAAAACTTTAGTAGATTAAGGAATTAGGGAATTATTTTTTTTTTATGAAAAATAGAAACAAATTTTTGTAGGAATAATAATAAATAAATGCTAGCCAGTACAAATAGTTATTAATTTTTGTAAGAATTATCTAAAGTTATTCTAAGGGGTGTTTTTCACAGTCTACTGCATTTTTAGGGACCTTTATAAATCCTACTTTTCTTAGATTTAGTTAATATTATATAATATTTGTTTAGTAATTCACTAGCATTTTGCAATACTATAGCTTCTAGCTACTAATTATATTTAAAGGGCTATCCCTTTTATTTAACTAAATAATATAATTCCTTTTAAAGGAAATAATATAATTTAATTTAGTTAACCTTCTATTCTTTAGAATTATTATCTAAATTAGAAATAGGTAAATTCTATTCTTTTTCTTTATTTCTTAAGGTTTATTTCTTAAGTAAACTAATGTAAAATACATTATATATTTAGGATAATTAGTTTAGTAATGCTAATTTATACGCCTACTTTTTAATTTTATTTAGAATTTAAAATAGGCTAATAAATTTTAAAAGTAATTTTTATTTTTTCTCTTTAAATTATAAGTTCTTTATACTTTAAAGTATAAATTCTTGCTTTTTAAAAATTATCTCCTAATGTTTTTATTTATAGTATTTTACGTATAATTTATTTAGTTATACCTATTATACTTCTAATTTACTTCTTAGTATATATAATTTTTATACTTAGCTTTTAGCTTTAGATACTCCTCCCTTTAGAGATTTATCCTTAATTATCTAATATTCTAGGTTATAACCTATTAATACTATATCTAGGCTTATATTTATAGTTATAGTTTTAGCGTTTTTATATGCAAATTATATAGTTTTTAGTAATAATAGCTAAATATATTCTAATTTAGTAATAAATATATATAAGTAGAATTTTAGTATTTAGTTTGCTCTTTTTATTTATTTATTTATTTAAGGATAAAATACTATTAATAATTAGTATTTAATTCTAAAGATAAAATATAATTCTAACTAAAATTAATTAGTAAATATATTACCCTAGTTAGAAATAATTTCTCTTAGTACACTCAATATAAGTTTAACCTTATTATAAAATAATTCTATTAACTTAACTACAGTAATTAAATATAATATAGGAAAGAATATTATATATTTAGTATATTTACTTATAATTATAAGAATAGAATTAACTATAGTTTTCTTCTAAATTATTTTAAGTAATTTTATAATAAAATCTATTAAGATTTCTATTTAAGGCCTATTTAAAATAAGTAAATCTTTTAGTTTTTTATATAGTTTATGCCTTTTAGCTATAGTTTTTTAGTAAATAGTATAAGATTTAATATAATCTCTAACTTTAATATATAGATTTATTAAATAAAACTTTTATTTAAAAAGTTTTAATATTCTTTTTATACTAAAATAGCTTACTAATAAATTATTATAATATATTTAGAATAAAACTAATTGAAATGCTTTTAAATTTAGAATAAACACTTAATTATAATATCTTAGAATTCTATTTTAGTTTATAAACTATTATAAATCCTAGTAGCTATAGACTTACTTTAGCTAGTTTTAGGTTTATATATTGGATTTCTATGCTTTAAGTACTAAATTTAATAGTAATTTAAAACTATTTAAATTATAAAAATCTTTACTTCCTTTTATTTATTTAATTAATATTTAATTAGAATAAGGTAGTAACTTTATATTCTTTATTAGTTTTTTTATAATAAGGGCACTAATCTTTACCTACTTTTTTACTTTAGTAATTAAAAGTATAAATACTATATTAATTTATATAACCTTTATATATAATTTTAATATTAATTCTTTAGTATTCTTTACTTTTTAAGAAATATAATTAAGCTAATATAAAGAGGTATTTATAAAATTTATAACTCTTTTTTAATATTAAATAGTAAAATTATAAAAAGTAAGAAATATATACTATTAAAACTATCTTTTATTTAATTTTAAGGTTTTTATAAAAGATTAAAGATTAAAATAATTAATTAATACTTTAATTTCTATAGGGGCTTCCTTAATATATTATTATTAATAATAAAATAACTTAATAATTACTAGTATTTCTTAATTTAATATACAATAGTGTATTTTAGTAGGTTATTATTTTTAAGACTAAAAGGCTATTAAATAATAAATACCTAATAAATTTAATTAAAATAAAATATTAGTAATAGTAAATTTTAATATATTTATTTTAATTTAAATAAGTAAATTAAAATTAATATAATAAAATAAAGGGGCTTTAGTAAAAGTATACTTAAGAGTTTAGTATACTTATTATTTGTCTTTCCTTAAATATATTAATTTTAGTTTTTTTTTATTCTAACTTTTTTTTAAAAAAGCTATTAATAATACTATAATAGTAGAATATTTATAAATAAATTATTAATAAAAATTATAAAATTCTAAGAAAACATAAATATTATAATAAGTTTTAGGTTTAGGCTAATTAGTAATAGTTTTAATGTATTTTAAATCTATTTAAACCCCTTTCTCTATTAGAATAAATCCTAAGAATTTAACTAATTACTAATAAAACTTATACTTATTTTAATATTTAAATAGATTAGCTTCCTTTAGTTAATTTAAAATTTATTTTAAATATATAGTGTATTTATCTTAGGTTTTTAAAAAAACTAAAATATTATTTAAATAAATAATATATATTATATTATTAAAACTATAAAGGGCTTAATTAATATAATATTTAAAAGTTATAGGTATATTTATTAACCTAAATAGCAGTACTAAATATTTATAATAATTATAATAAGTATAAAAAGTAGTTTTTTATTTATCTTTTTAAGTAATTTAAATATAATAATAAGCTTCTTTAATATTTAGTTTTAAAAACTATTTTACTTCTAAAATATAGTTTAAAATCTTAGAAATAAGCAGTAATAAGTAATAATTCTTAATAGTAATATTATTTAATTTATAATAATTAATATATAATTATAAGGAACTATTTTTCTTAGGTATAAATAAAATTAGTGCTTTTATAAAACTCTTTAAAGCTTAAATATAACTAAGTTTTAAATTCTTATTTAAATAAGTTTATAATACTTAAAGCTTTACTAAGAATAATAAATTAATTAGTTTATATAAAAATTTAGTTTTTAGTTTAAGATTAATTATATAATTAGTGTTTTAGTAAATAAGTAAATTCTTAGCTAATTCTATTTTAAAAACTTATTTATATCCCTAAAGCTTCCTTAAAATAGTAAATATATACTTAGTTTAAATATCTTTAAATTTAAATAGTAATAGTTTTTAATTTATTAATAATATATATATATATAATAATTAAGTTACTTTCTTATAAAAATTTTTAGTATTTAATTATATAAAGTTATTAGGTTTTAAATTAAATTACTATATTTATATAGTAGGTTATATAAAGATATTAAAATCTTTTAATATAAGTATTTCTAATAAAATTATATTCTCTTTTAAGTTAATTCTAATATAATACTAAATAATAGTTTACTTTATACTATATAAATTAACTAAGTATAATAGTAAAGCCTATATATTTACACTAAAAATACTTTAACTATTAATAGTTTTAATTAAAATAAATATTCCCTTTTTTCTCTTTAATCTTTATTTTTATACTAATAAAAGATTAATTATATTAGCTTTATATAGGTATTTAAATTTATATAAATTACTTCTAATTCCCTACTTAATAAAGTAATATTAATTTTAAAGTATAATAATACCCTTAGAGATTCTTTAGTTAAGTATTAAGTATTATATTTAACCTTTTAACTTTTCCTTTATTTATTTTTTTCTTAAATTTTATTTTTTTTACTTTAGTATTTCTAACTTAAGTAATAGGCATTTTCTTAGGGTATTATAGTTTAATATATTCTAATTTATTATATTTATAGTAATTTACCTTTAAGGTATTATTAAAGTAAGATTTTAACCTATCTTTAAAGGAATTATTCTATAATATTATAGCTTTTTTTTAATCCTATTTTTTTCTAAAGTAACCTATTTAAGGTTATTTAATATTAAAGTTTTCTAAAGAGGTAAATTTAGTAATTTTTTTTTTAATTTTCTAATTTAAAGGCTTTTTAGTATTAAATAGCTAATTTTATAATTTTTTTTTAAATCTTAAAGATTTTTAGGGCTAGTATTTATATATAATAATAAAGTAGTTCTCTTAATTTTATAAAGAATTATAAAGCTTTTTATTATTTATTTTTCTAAGAAAAATGCTTTTTAAAAGAGTTTAAATAAATATAAAAATCCCTTTAAAACTATCTCTTTTTTTATTTTATAAATTCTAACTATTAAGCTAATTTAACTTTATAATCTCTAAAATCTTTAATTAAAAATAAAGTTTATTTTAAAAATCTATTTTAATTATTTTTTTAAATCTCTTCTTAGTTTAGGTTTTCTTTTATAAATTAATTTTAATAAAAGTAGTACTAAGTTTTATATAATTATAAATAAGGATAATTTTTTAGTAATCCTTTTAATAATATTTAAGTATATTATTAATTACTAAATATAAATTATTTATTTAATTCTTTTTCTTTTATAAGCTAGTATTTAGTTTTAATTTAGTAATATTACTAACTTTTACTTCTTTATTATTATTAATATATAAGTTATTAAATAAATAATAAATATAATAAAGAGAATACTTAGTTTTTAATTAATTTAGTAAAGTATTCTTTAATTTCTACTTTTATACTTATAATTACTAAATCTTTTTAAGCTATTAAATTTATTACTAAATAGCCTATTTCTTTAATATTATTTTAGTTTTTATATATTTCTTAGTTAGTCTTAAGTTTTAAAATAAAGATTCCCCCTAACTATAAGTTTATATTTATAATATTTCTACTATATTAACTTTTTAAGTAATTACTTAAAGAAGTCTTAAAATATTAAGCTAGTTACTTAGAAATTAAGGGTAATTAGGTAGAATAAGTATAGTAGGAATTTATATATATTTAATAGTAAAACTAATTATATATTTAAACTAAAACTTATTCTTTTTCTTTCTTTACTAGCTAGAATTCCCTTTTAAATCTCCTAGGAATTAGTATTAGCTTATTATAATGTATTTCTAATATAGATATATTTAGAGTATTTTAATATAAATTACATACTACTAATCCCTATAGAAATTATAACTAAATCCGTGCAGAGAGGAAATCCATATTTAGGCTAGAACGATTATATGCACCATGGGCATAACAATTACTAAGTACTTATAATAACTTTAATATATATAAAAAGCAGTTTTTTTTATTTATTTCCTAAGTAATTTAAATATAATAATAAGCTTTTTTTTAATATTTTATTTTAAAAACCGTTTTACTTTTACAATATAGTTTAGAATCTTAAGAATAAGTAGTAATAAGCAATAATTATTAATAGTAATATTATTTAATTTATAATAATTAATATATAATTATAAGAAACTATCTTTCTTATGTATAAGTAAAATTAGTATATTTATAAAACTTTTTTAATAGCTTAAATATAACTTAGTTTTTTCGCGGCGCAGAGGCGGAAACGGCGGGAGGCCGCGGTAACATCACAGTTAGCTTAGGACACTCTAATATATAAATTATATTAAATCAAAAATAAAAAACAGTAGCTAAAATAAATCATTATAGGTATAGTGTGCCTATACTAGCCCTAGTCTTACTTCTTATTAATATTCTCCTCCCCCTTTTTCTTTACCCCCTTCTCTCCCTTACTAGTATAGCCTTATACTATAATTAAGCAAAGCCTATAGATTTTCTATAAAATATTATTATATTTCTTTAGTATATTAGTAATATAGTAGGCTTATAGTAGTATTTTATTTTTAATTAAGGTTAAAGCTAAAACTACTATAGTATTACTAAATAGCTATATTATTATTATAATAGCTATTCCTACTTTCTTTATAAGTTATTATATCTTTTTTTAAATAGTAATATATTCTCTAGCCTATCTTTAAGTTAGTATTACACTAGCATTATAATAGTACTATAATTAAACTATAGTGCACTTATATTAATAAGCTCCCTAAAGGTATAGAGATTTTATATATTTATTACTTACTTAATAGTTTTTTAGTATAATATAATATTTTAGTTTAGCTATAGTACTAATTAGCTACTTATTAGCTACTAATATAAATAAAGGGTAAAGCACTTATATTTAAATATATTTTTTTTTGGTTTTATATACTTAAAGTATATATTACTAATATTTATATAAATTAAAAATAATAGTAGTATAAATATAGAGATAGTACTAACTGTTGAAAATAACAGGGTTATTTATAGAGGATTCCTCACTATTAGTGCTATAATTATAGCGCTTATAGAAGCATCTTATAGGGGGGCTTTGCTAGCTAGCAAAGCCAGTGCAAGCCAGCAAGTGCGCGCGCGCGCGCAGCACAACCACGGAAATCCAACCAAAGGTTACGTGCGTAGAGCTTGTAGCTATAAGGTCCCTATAAATCTTTACTTTTTAACCTTTTCTACCCTTTTATACTTATTCTAATAGCTATATAGTTAGGCTAATAGCTATTAAGCATAGAGCTAACTTTAAATTAAATTTATAGGGTAATTAGTAAAGCTATAGAGAAATAAATTAAATAGGCTAACTAAACTACTAAAGGTAGCTTAGTTAGTAAGGGTAGTTACTTTATAATATTATTTTTTACTATTTTTTATAATAAGGAGGAATTTATAAAGAATTTTAAAACTAGAGTCTTTATTACTAAATTTAGGGCTTTCTTTCTATATAATTATTTAAAAAATTAATTTTTAGGTTATATATATTAATTTTTACTAAGTTAACT
>SRPU01000615.1:0-16031 GCA_018360185.1 Claviceps lovelessii | reverse complement strand
AAATAAAGCATAAGGAGCAGAGGTTCTAGATACAGCTAAGCATAAATTGCTAAAGCTGGCTAGCGTATAATAATAAATAAATAAATAAATATATAAGTAATTTAAAGTATTATTACTTATAGTATAAAATTATACTATATTTTTATAGTAATTAGTTTTAAGGTAAAGGGAATAGCTAAAGTATTTATTTTTAAGTAAATTAAATACTTAAGAATAATTACTAAAGCCTTTAAAGCTATACTATAAGCCTTTATTAAAACTAAGTTAGCTATAGCTTTAATTAATCTTTATTTTAACTACTATTTACTTTACTTTTATTATTAAATTAAAGCTAATAATATAGTTAACTAAATCTAAAATGCCTATACTATAATAATAGCCTAGCTTTATTATAAACTAATATATTATAAATATAAATACCCTTTAAATCTTAATAACTACCTAAACTATATATTATTTTTAAATTAGCTTTATAATTATTCTCTAAAACTATTCTTAGTTAAGGTACTGATCTTAAAATAAAAAGACTATTAATATAAGGAAAGGGCTATTATATAAATATACTAAACTTAGGTTAAATATATAATAGTAAAACTTAACTCTAACTTTACCTTTATTAATAAAATAATTTATATTTACTCTAGCCTTACTAAGTATAAATTTATAGTACTTATTTAAATATATATAAAATAAATTAAGCTTAATACTTTTTTTTATAATTACTATATTTTTAAAGTAAGTTTACTAATATATAACTACTAAACTAATAATAAAGACTATTATTATATTTTACTTTTTTATAAAAACTTTAACTACCTTTACTTTATAAATATAAATATATTACTAATATATAATTAGTATAAGATTAAAAAGGCCTTAAAAAAGAATAAACTAGCTATTATACTTATAAAATAGCTTATTTTAACTAGGTATATCCCCTAGTTTAGGCTTACTTATACTTTATAATAATAATAAACTAAGAATATTAAAAACTTAATATAGTAAAGTATTTAAAGTAATATAAAAATAAAAGTAATAAAAGGCTATAAAGGTATTATAATTAATATAAAATAATTTAATATATAAATTATATTAAATAAAAAATAATAAATAGTAATAAAATATTATAGGTATAGTATACCTATACTAGCCTTAGCCCTACTTCTCCTTAGCCTTTTTATTAACCTCTCTCTCTCTCTCTCCCTTTCCCTTATTTTTTACTACCTTTTTCTCTCCTTTCTCTTTAATATAGCTTTATACTATAATAAAGCTAAGCTTATAAATTTTCTATAAAATATTATTATACTTCTTTAATATATTAATAATATAATAAGCCTATAGTAATATCTTACCTTTAACTAAAGTTAAAACTAATACTACTATAATACTATTAAATAACTAAGTTATTATTATAATAGCTACCCCTACCTTCTTTATAAGTTATTATATTTTCTTTTAAATAGTTTTATACTCTTTAGCTTATTTTTAAGTTAGTACTATATTATATTATAATAATACTATAATAATACTACTATATACTTATATTAATATACTTCTTAGAAATATAAAGATTCTATATATTTATTACCTATTTAATAGTCTTTTAATATAAGGTAATATTTTAGTTTAATTATAGTACTAATTAGCTACTAACTTACTATTAATATAGCTAATATATAAAATACTTACCTTTAAATAATTTTTTTTAGCTTTTATATATTTAAAGTATATACTATTAGTATTTACTTAAATTAAAAATAATAATAGTATAAATATAAAAGAAGTATTAACCTTTAGTATAATAGTATAATTTATTAATATTTTTAGCTTATATTAAGTAAGCCTTATAAAGGTAGTCTTTAAGCTAGCTTAGCTATATTACAGGTTAGTAGTAATAGTATATTAAATTAAAGTTAGTACTTATCCCTAAAGTAATAATTTTATTTATGAATAGTATTTTAATTAGCTTTATAGTTAATAAAGAGTAGTAATATAATAGCACTACTATAATAAAAGGTTAGGGGTATACTTATAAGAAAAGTAATTAATAAAAAAGAAAAAAAGAAAAGAAAAAGCTAAAAATAAAGAAAAAAAGATAGCTTTTATAATTATTTCTTTCTTCTTTATATAACTAATAGTTAGCTAGTAGTTAGTTTACTAATAGCTAGCTATTAGCTAATATAGCTAATACTATAAAGGTATAAAAGCTAGTAAAAATTTTTTTATAAAAAGGTAATAGTTTAAAAGAAATAGTAAAAGACTAATATAATACTTAATAAGAGTTACTAAAGTAACTTATAATAATATATAAATTACCCTTAAAGGTAATTTATTACTTTACTATACCTTTACTAACCTACTTTAATTTTTATTTTATAATATATTTTTTTTTATAATATTAGTTAAGTTTAGCTAGTAGTATATATTTATATATAGTTAAAACTAGCACAGAGCTACTCTAGCTTTGCAGCGGATACTATTATAGTTATATATAGGTTTTCCTCCCTACTCTAGGGTTTTTCCTATATAGTTTTAGTAGTAGAGGTACTAGCTATTAGGCTTAGCCTAACTAGAGTATTAATAATAATATAATAATAGTATTATTTAAATAAAAAGTACTATTAGTATTAATATTTATTATATATATCTTTAAACTAGCTTTATATATGAATTCTTTTATAAGTAAGTTCTTTTATAATTTATAATATATTAAAGCTAGTATAAGTAGCTTTTTTAGCTTTTTAAAGTAAACCTATAGGTAAGAAAGATTTTATAAATAGCTTATGATTATATATAGGTAAACTACTTTATAGGTTTCTTTTTTATTATTGAATGCTTATTTAATTTAAACTAAGTTAGTTTTAATATAATTAAATAAATTATAACTTAAATAAAGTAGGTTTATATAGAAAGTGTTTACTTTTAGCTTTTTTTATAATTACTTTTGTAAAATATTATTAATTTCAATTATAGTATTCTTAACTAGTTATATACTAAGTTTCTTGGTATTTTTTTTTATTTTTTTTAATAAGGTTAGTTATAGTTTAAATAACTTAGCTTATTATTCTTTAATTAAATAATTCTTATACTTTTTAATATTAATAGTTTTAAGATTAAATTACTTTAACTAACTTTAATATTTTATTATAATAAAAAACCTTTTTAATTTCCTTAGTATAAGTAAAGTATTTATTAGTAATTAATCTAGCTAATAATAAAAAAAGTTTAAAAAGGTTTTATAGGCTTATACTTACTTTTTTATTAAAAACCTTTTTATATAGCTAAGTAATAAAATAGTTTTAAGGGGACTTTTTTTTATATTTAATAACCTTAAAACCTTTCTTTTAAGTTTTACTTATTAAAATAGTTTATAAGTAATTTTTAATTAAAGTTTTATTTATAATTTCTTTTACTTAGCTTTCTTTAGTATATTAATATTAATAGCTATTTTTACTTTATAAAGCTTTTTAATCCTTTTTAAGGTTATAACTTTAGTTTTAAGATATAGTTTTTATATTAAAACCTTAGTAAGTATAAGCCTTTATTATTTATATTTATAAAGTAAAAGATTTAGTTATTTAATAATATTATTTATAACCTTTTTTTATTAAATAATATTATTTAATAATTAATAAAGATATTCTTATAGTTTAAAACCTAATTTATAAAATAATTAATAATATAATTTTTAAAGTACTTAACTTAAAAGATAGCTAAGTAATAAATATAACTCTTTATATTAAGAAATAAATTATAGAAAATAAGTAAAATTTAGTACTTTAGTAAATTATCTTTAATAATAAGGATTCAAGCTTAGAGGTTATATTATATAAACCTAATCTCTTAATTATATTTTAGAAAATTATTAGTATTAAAATAATAGCCTTTTTTATTATAATAAAAGTAGTAATTAAAGTATTATTTATTAGTCTTAAAAATATTAAAATAAGTATTAATATACTTCTTATATTCTTTAGCTTATACTATATTATAAAATATAAAGTATAGGAATTTTAGTATTTTATTTACTTAATATAAAGAATTAAATTATTATACTTACCCTTTAAGTATAATAATTTATAGTTTTTTAAGTTTTTTAGTTAAGATATTAACCTAATTCTTATAGCTACTATTTTTTTTATTATAAAATAAAGGTAAAAATAAATTAATAGCCTTAATATTAATTCCTTCAGAATTTTTAATAGTAAAAGAAGCTAATTAAAGGATTTATTTATAATTAAATACTTAGTTATTAATATAAGTATTAGTAGTTTTAATAAGGTTATAGTTTTTAAGCTATAAGTATATCTTCATATAGTTATTTAGCTTAACTTATAAGACCTTATACTTCTTATAAATACACTACTTTTAGCTAGATTCTTATTTATTTATAAAGCTAATAATAATTTAATTTAGAATAGCTTTATAAATATATATAAACTATATAGAAAGAGTTTTTTAATTATTAGGAAAAGCCTTTAATATTAATGCTTAATAATATTATAACTATAAATAGGTATTAAAGAATATTTATAAGTATTATATATTAAGCTTTTTAAGCTAATGTATTATACTTTTAATTCTTTTTAAGGGGTAGCTTAGTATTAAAGAAGTAATACTTTTCTAATATTATACTAAGAATAAGTAATTATAAGAATTTTAATATTCTTATAAAGCTTAAGTATAACTTCTTTTTTAAGTATTTAGTACTAATTATTAATAAAAAAGCTAAAGGTATATATCTTTACTTTAAAGTTCTTTAAAAAGTTTATAATATTTTCTTTAATAAACTAATTAATATAGTAGTTACTTTAAAGGAATATAAAAATGCTTTATTTATTAAAAGTTTTCTTAAGAAGCTTAATAAAGGTCTTTAGGTTAATATCTCTAATAGAACTAGTAAATTTAAATATATTAATAAAAAGGGTTTTTTTTTTAAAGTAAAGTTAAATATTAGCTATTTTATACTAATTTAGTTAAAGAAAGAAGAAAAAGTAATTAAAATTAGTTTAAGCTATTCCTTAAGGCTAATATTATTAAATATAAATATAAAGGTTAAAGAAATTAATTAATTAAGAGGTTTTCTTTTTTTTATAAATAATTTATTTACTATAAAATAAATTATATTATTATTTAATAAAATTAATTAGGTTTTTTAGTTTATAATGCTATATACTATAATTAAAATTCTAATAAAGAAATTTTAAGTTATAAGAAGGAAACTACCTATAACTAATATAATAATATAGAATCTAATTAGGTTAAATATTATTAAATAATTTATAGCCTTCTGAACTTTAGAGAGAGAGGTATTAATATTTTAAGTAGGATTTAACTAATTCTCCCTTTTTCCTAATATATTAGTATTATATTTGAAAAAACTTTTCGCAAATTTGCCCGCACTGCAGTAGCGATGTAGAATTAACTCTAAACCTCTTAAAAAATATAGAAAAAGAATTACTATATTTATTTACCTTTATCTTTAATAGTGCATTAGTGCTAAAGCATAGGTATAGTAAATAAGGCAATACTAATAAATATTAATAGTAGAAACTATAGCTTTATATAAAGCTATTATTATTTATTTATAGGTTAAAGTAGCTTTATATTAATAATACCCTAAGTTATTTCTATACTACTGCCTATATATAAGTAAATACTAAACTACCTTATAGTTAAATATAATAAAATAACTAAACTTATACTAGCTATAGTGCTAGAAAGTATATAGAATATTATTCTTTATATAAATAATATAGCCTTAATATACGCCTAATATAGCCTTCTAATACCCTAAACCCTTACTTAAATAATAATATTAACTTTACTATTACTTTATAAGCTTATTATAGTTTAAAACCTTAAAGAAATAATAAAGTATATAGTTAAGAAAGCTATAAACACTAAAAATATATTAACCCTAAGCTAGGCTAGTATTACTACTAAAGAAATCTTTTAATTCTTAATTTAATAAATTTACTTTATAATTATAATAGTATTTCCTTAAATTTATTATAAAATTATTATTAAAGGTATTATTATAGCTAAAGCTATTTAAAACTATTTACTTAAAAATATTATTATTATTATTAATTAAGCTATTAGTATTAATACTATAGTAATAGCTTACTATCTTTAAAGTAATAATACTATTATTATATTTTAAAATATAGTAAAGCTTTATACTAAAGATACTATATAGGTTAGCACTACTTTTAAACTAAAAGTAATATTAAGCTAATATATATTTAGTATTATTATTAAGGGCTTCTTTATATACTATATATAGAATTAAAAGAAAGACTATATTCTTTAAGCTTTAGTTATAGCTAATAGTTAAGGCCTTATATAAATTATAGTTTAAAAGCTATATAATACTACTATATAGTCCCCCTTTATTATTACTATTAATAGTATTAAAGTAGTAAATAAGCTATACTATACTAATATTATTTATAAGGCTAAGATATTTAAAGCTAAACCCTATAATAAGGCTATTTATCTTTATTAGTATTATAGGTATTTTAAATTTAAATATATTACTATATACTATACTATATCTCTATAGTATAGCTACTATACTATTAGTTATTATATAAAAGATAAGTAGTTTTACCTAGTATTAATAAAAGCTATTTATAAATACTATATTAACTATTTAAAGCTATATTTAGTATAGTTTTATATATATAATACTACTAATAAGTAATAAAACTATATATATACTATATACCTAGTATAGCCCCTAGCCTTTACTAAACCCCCCCTTTAGTTAGAATAAAAAGAATAAATTAAAATACTTAGCTATAGCTAAAAATAAAATATAAATAACTTACTTTTATAAAAGGCTTTACTTTAAAAATAAGTTAATTAATTATATACCTACCTTTTTAAATTAAGGCTAAAATTAATATAATATTTATAAGTAGCTATAAAAGCCTTTTTAAGTTAGTAACCTATAGCTACTATAGCTCTAAATAAGCTAAGTCTAACCTAATATATAATATAAGGTATATAATTAAGGTTATATACTAAAATATATAGAAGAAAACCTATTTAATATACCTAATACTAAAGTTTTAGCCTAATATTAATATAATAATAATATAGAAACTAAGGACTTTAAATAATAAACTACTTAATTTTAGCCTTAGCTACTTTTAGCTTATAACTTAAAGTAGCTATACTATAATTTATATATATTACTAGTATAGACCTAAGGTATAAATAATATAAGTAAGTAAGAATTAGTGCTTTATTATAATAATAAAGTATAATATTTACTTTATTTACTTTTTAATTTATAAACTTAACTAAACTTTACCCCTATTTAAATTTATATTAGCTTTACCTTTTAATTATAGTATATTTATTAATAACTTTAACTAATACTACTTACTTTAAAACTATTATAATTAAACCTTAGTAAAATATAATATACTTTTTATATTAATAAAGTAATAGTAGCTTAAACTTATAATACTATAGAGTAAGGTAATATAAAAAATATAAAGAAAAAGAAATAATATTATTAATTATACTTAAGCTATTTATAGTATAAATATTAACTTTTTAAAAGGCTTAAACCTTATTAAGTTTAATTATATACTATAGCTTATTTATATAGGCTCTAGCTTTAGGCTATATAGTAACTATTCCCTTTAGTTTAAATAAATATATATAAATAATAACCTTATTATTATAAAGGCTATAGTATAATTTTAGCTTAATATTATAAAGCTTTAACTTTAATTACTAAAGGAAATTAACTACTTTATAAAATAATTAATAGCTAAACTTTAATTTATTATAAATATAATAATTTTAAAAAAACCTTAAGGTAGTTTTAAGCTAAACCTATAATAAAACTAATATATTAAAAAAGTAACTTAAAATACTAAAAAAGTACTTTAATAGTAAAGAGTATTTTATACTTAAAAAAACTAATAGTATATAATTAATATAGTATAAATATAAAACTAAGTTATTTATAATAAATAGTATAGTATTTAGTATATAGTAGTTAAGGCTATAACTATTTAATATAAAAACCTTTAAAAGCTTAAATAATAAATATAGCTTTATAGTAGCTTATTATTAAAATAATAGTAAATCTCTACTTTTTTATAAAGTAAAGGTATAAATATTATAACTATTAAAATATACTAAAAGAAAGCTACTATTCTAGCTAAGTATTTCTTTTCTTCTTTCTAAGCCTAACTTAATAATATATTAAGTAATTTAAATAGCTACCTTAATATTATTATATTTTTAATTAAAAACTAATTTAATATTAATAAAATCTATAGTATTATAAAGAGCTTATTTAGCTAAAAAGTATTTAAATTTAATAAACTTTTAATAAGCTACCTTAAAGTTTATAATAAGCTATTAATATAAACCCTTACTTACTTACTAAATATATATTATTATATTAGTTACTACTTAGCTTTATTTTAGTAAGTAAAAGTTATTATTTTCTATAAATTAAGTAAAAACCTAATAAAGTAATAAAGGGTAAAGGCTTAGTATTTAATCTTACTTTTTAGTATAGTTAATAAGATTATAAAAGTAGTAATAATTAGTTAGCTTACCTTTATAGTTAAATTAAATAAAGTATTACCTAACTTATAAATAAGTAATAAAGTAAATTAGTTTATAAAAGTTATATTAAGTATATTAATAAAATCTATATATATAGTATAATATTATAGTAGTATTATATTACTACTTTAGCTAAATATATTAATAGCCTTTAATATTATTTATTATAAATAACTTACTTATACCTTTATTATTATTAGTATTTCTACTTAAATTATAGTATAAACCTACTTTTTTACTATTAAGTATATTATTTATCTTTTTTTTAATAGTAAAATAACTAGCTTTTTACTTATTATTATAAGAATACTATAAGGGTTCTTTATTTTCTTTATTTTTTTTTTACTTTATATTATATTATTATATACTAAACTCTAAGCTATATAGTTTATATTAATTATAGGCTTCTTTAATAATATAGATATTTTAGTATATAGTTATATAGTAAAAGAGATATAAAACTACCTTAAGGCTATATAAGTAATTTACTAAAATTAGTTTTAAAAATTAAGCCTTAAGTTTAATTTAAAAAAAAGTAAACTTATATACTTTATAAAATACTATATTATAGTTATAACTTTAGTCTAACTTAATATTAATATAATATAGCTAGTTTAATTTATTTACTTTTTAAGAGTTTAGATTTACTAAAAACTATAATAAAAGATATACTAAAGCTAGGTTAAGTTAAAATTAATATAATAGTAGCTTATACTTATATTACTAGTAGTATTAATATAGAGTTACTTATTATAAGATATATATTTATTATATATATAAGTAATTTAAAGTATTATTACTTATAGTATAGAATTACACTATATTTTTATAGTAATTAGTAGTAAGGTAAGGGGAATAGCTAAGGTATTTATTTCTAAGTAAACTAAGTGCTTAAGGATAATTACTAAGGCCTTTAAAGCTATACTATAGGCCCTTATTAAAACTAAGTTAATAGTAGCTTTAATTAATCTTTATTTTAACTACTACTTACTTTACTTTTATTATTAAATTAAAGCTAATAATATAGCTAACTAAATTTAAAATGCCTATATTATAATAATAGCTTAACTTTATTAAAGACTAGTATATTAAAGGTATAAATACCCTCTAAATTTTAATAACTACTTAAACTATATATTATTTTTAAATTAGCTTTATAATTATTTCTTTAAATTATTTTTAGCTAAGGTACTTATTTTAAAGTAAAAAAACTACTAATATAAAGAGAAAACTACTATATAAGTATACTAGACTTAGGTTAAATATATAGTAGTAAAGCTTAACCCTAACTTTACCTTTACTATTAAAATAGTTTATATTTACTTTAGCCTTACTAAGTATAAATCTATAGCACTTATTTAAATATATATAAAATAAATTAAGCTTAATGCCTTTCTTTATAATTACTATATTTCTAAGGTAAATTTATTAATATATAGCTACTAAACTAATAATAAAAACTATTATTATATTTTACTCTTTTATAAAAACTTTAACTACCTTTACCTTATAAATATAAGTATATTATTAATATATAATTAATATAAGGTTAAAAAGGCTTTAAAAAAAATAAACTAGCTACTATATTTATAAAATAGCTTATTTTAACTAAGTATATTCCTTAGTTTAGGCTTATATATACTTTATAATAATAATAAACTAAGAATATTAAAAACTTAATAAAATAGGGTACCTAGTATAGTATAAAGGTAAAAGTAATAAAAAGCTATAAAGGCATTATAATAAATATAGAATAGTTTAATATATAAATTATATTAAATAATAAATAATAAATAGTAATAATAAATTATAGGTATAGTATACCTATACTAGCCCTAGCCCTACTTCTCCTTAGCTTTATTATTAACCTTTCCCTTTCTCTTTCTTTTATTCTTTACTATCTCCTTCTCTTTCTCCTTTTTAGTATAGCTTTATACTATAATTAAGCTAAGCCTATAAATCTCTTATAAAATATTATTATACTTTTTTAATATATTAGTAATATAATAGGCTTATAATAATATTTTACCCCTAACTAAAGTTAAGGCTAAGACTACTATAGTACTACTAAGTAATTATATTACTATTATAATAGCTACCTTTACCTTTTTTATAAGTTATTATATCTTTTTTTAAATAGTATTATACTCCCTAGCCTATTCCTAAGTTAGTATTATATTAATACTATAATAGTATTATAATAATACTACTATAAACTTATATTAATATACTCCCTAAAGGTATAGAGATTTTATATATTTATTACTTATTTAATAGTTTTTTAGTATAAGGTAATATTTTAGTTTAGCTATAATATTAATTAGCTATTAATTTATTACTAATATAAATAATATATAAAATACTTATTTTTAAATAAGTTTTTTTAGCTTTTATATACTTAAAGTATATATTATTAGTATTTATATAAATTAAAGATAGTAATAGTATAAATATTAAAGAAGTTCTAACCTTTAATATAATAATACTATTTATTAATATTTTTAGCTTATATTAAGTAAGCCTTATAGGGCTAGTTCTTAAGCTAGCCTAGCTATACTATAGGTTAGTAGTAGTAGTATATTAAATTAAAGTTAGCACTTACCCCTAAAGTAATAATTTTATTTATAAATAATATCTTAATTAGCCCTATAGTTAGTAAAGAGTAGTAATATAGCAGCATTAATATAATAAAAGGTTAGGGGCATACTTATAATAAAAGTAATTAATAAAAAAGGAAGAAAGAAAAGAAAAGGCTAAAAATAAAGAAAAAAGGGTAGCTTTTATAATTATTTTTTTCTTCCTTATATAACTAATAGTTAGCTAGTAGTTAGTTTATTAATAACTAGCTATTAGCTAATATAGCTAATGCTATAAAGGTATAGAAGCTAGTAAAAGGTTTTTAATAAAGAGGCAGTAGCTTAAGGGAAATAGTAAGGGACTAATATAATACTTAATAAAAGTTATTAAAATAATTTATAATAATATATAGACTACTTTTAAAGGTAATCCACTACTTTACTATACCTTTACTAATCTATACTAATTCTAGTTTTATAATATACACTCTTCTATAATACTAGTTAAGTTTAGCTAGCAGTGTATATTTATATATAGTTAAAACTAGCGTAGGGCTACTCTAGCTCCGCAGCGGATTCTATTATAGTTATATATAGGTTTTCCTCCCTACTCTAGGGTTTTTCCTATATAGTTTTAGTAGCAGAGGTACTAGCTATTGGGCTTAGCCTAACTAGAGTATTAAATAATAATTAGTATTATATCTTTATAATTGTTATGCCCAATCCAGTAATGGAGGGAATCAGACCCAATTGTCACATTCGTCGGCCCACCTCGCGCCGACGATTCCATACCCAATTGGAGATAATTGGATATCGGAATAAACTGGATATCTACGCATTAGTGGCGTATTATAAAATAAAGATACTATAGAATAAGGGGATATTCTCTAGGGATTTAATAGGGAATTACCTCTAAGGAAAAGAAGGATAAGTCTTAGCTTAAATATATAGCTAGCCCTACTATTTAAATGCATACTAATTCCTATTATATTTATCCTACCTAATTGCCTCTAATTCCTAAGCAACTAGCTTAATATTCTAAGACTTCTTTAAGCAATTACCTAGGAAGTTAATATAGTTAGAATGTTACATATATAGACTTGCAGTTAGGGAGAATCCTTATCCTAGGACTAAGGACTAACTAAGGAATATATAGAAACCAAGACTATATTAGAGGAATAGGCTATTTAGTAGCAAATCCAATAGCTTAAAGAAATCTAGCAATTACAAACATAAGAATAGAAACTAAAGAATGCCCTACTAAATTAGTTAGGAATGGAGCACTATTCCCATTATATTTGTTATTTATTTAATAATTTACACACTAGTAGCAATAAAGAAGTAAAAGTTAGCAATATTACTAAATTAGAACTAAATACCACCTTATAGAAAAGAGAGGATTAGATAAACAATTTACATTAGGCAATTAATAGCGCGCCTAAGCATTATTAAAAGGACTACTAAAAAATTATCCTTACTTACAACTATATAGAACTTAATTATTGCTCTTATTAGGATTAATTTATTAAAGAAGATCTAGACTAAAAAGAAACCTAGAAAAATAATTAGGATAAATTCCTAAAATAGACCTTATCCCTAATTAAAGATTCTAGAAATTATAAAGTTAGATTGGCTTAATAACTAGAATTTATAAAATAAAGAGAGGGATAGTCTCTAAGGGATTTCTATATTTACCTAAATTCTCTTAAAAAGCATTTCCCTTAGGAAAATAAATAATAAAGGGCCTTACAATTCTTTGCGAAATTAAGAGAACCACTCCATTGCTATATAAGAATGCTAGCCCTAGAAATCCCTAAGATTTAAGAAGAAATTATAGGATTAGCTACCTAATATTAGGAAGCCCTTAAGTTAGGGAATTAAAGGAAGAGAATTGCTAAATCTACTCCTTTAGGGAGTACTAATACTAAATAACCCTAAATAGGTTACCTTAGAAAGAAATAGGACTTAAAGAAAGCCGCTATATTCTAGAATAATTCCTTAAAAGATAGATTAAAATCTTACCCTAATAATACTATAAAGGTTACTTGCTATAAATATAGCGAATTAGGATATATTAAGCTATAATATCCTAAGAAAATATCTATTATTTAAGTTAGAAATACTAAAGTAAAAAAGAAAAAATCTAAAAAAAAAATAAATAAGGGAAAAGTTAAGGGGTTAAGTATAATACCTAATGCTTAACTAATAAATCTCTAAGGGTATTACTATGTTTTAAGGTTAATACTACTCTATTAAGTAGGAAACTAGAAGCAATTTATATAAATTTAGACACCTATATAGAGGCTAATATAATTAGTCTCCTATTAGCATAAAAATAGCAATTAAAAAGAAAAAAGGGAATATTTATTTTAATTAAAACCATTAATGATTAAAATATTCCTAGTTTAAATACATAGGCTTTGCTATTATGCTTAGTTAATTTATATAGTATAAAATAGACCATTACTTAGTATTATATTAGAATTAACTTAGAAGAGAATATAATTTTATTAGGAATGCCTACATTAGAAGACCTTAATATCTTTATATAACCTACTATGTAAATGTGGTGGTTTAATTTAAAACCTAATAATTTTATATTACTAAATACTAAAAAATTCTATAGAGAAGCAACTTAACTACTGTATATATATACGTTATTTACAAATTAAGAACTATTACTATTTAAATCTAAAGACATCTAGACTAAATATGCGTTTACTATTCTAAAGAAACTCTAGGGATATAAACGGGTTTTTAAAATAGAATTAGCTAAGAATCTGCCTATTTACTAGGATACTAATTATACTATTAATTTTAAACTAGGGACTAAGCCTCTATATAGCCTAATTTACCTATTATCCCTAGCAGAACTCTAAGCATTATAAACCTATTTAGATAAGAACCTAGAACTTAGTTACATTTAAGCCTTAAAGAGTCCTATAGGCACACTAATTTTATTTATACCTAAGAAAGATAGTTTCTTATAATTATATATTAATTATTAGGGACTAAATAATATTACTATTAAGAATTGTTACCTATTACCGCTTATTTCTAAGATCCTAGACTGTATCTTAGGAGTGAAATGGTTTTCGAAATTAGATATTAAAGAAGCTTATTATTATATTTAAATTATATAAGGAGATAAATAGAAAACTGCTTTCTATACCTATTATAGTTATTATAAATATTTAGTAATACTATTTAGATTAATGAACGCACCTATGACTTTTTAACACTATATTAACTAAGCCCTTTATAGTCTTAACAATATAATATATATTATCTATTTAAATAATATTTTAGTCTTTTTAAAAACCTAAGAAGAATACACTATACATTTAAAACAAATTCTAAATTAACTTAGGGAGGCTAATTTATTTATATATCTTAATAAATGCAAGTTTTATTAGTAATTAGTTAAATTCTTAGGATTTATCCTAATAGGGGAAGGGGTCTAAATAGATCTAAAACAAATTAAAACTATTACTAATTAGCCTAAACCTAAGATATATTACAATATCTAAGTTTTCTTAGGATTCTATAATTTTTATTAATAATTTATTTATAAATATTCTACTATTATAGCACTATTAATAGCTCTCCTAAAAGGGAGTTAAAATAGGAGGAAACTAAAATTAGTATACTTAGGGGAAGAGAAATAATAAGTATACTAGATTCTTAAAAATACCTTTACTAAAGCCCCTTTACTATACTACATTAATTCTAACTTACCTATTTAAATTAAAATAAATGCATTAAAATTTGCTATTACTAGTATTTTATCTTAACTAGATTTATTAGGCATTTATTACCTAGTAGCCTTTTAGTCTTAAAAGTTATAACTTGCTAAAATATACTATAGTACACTAGATTAAGAAATGCTAGTAATTATTAAATTATTCCATTATTAAAGACATTATATTAAGGGAGCACCTATAGAAATCAAAGTATTAACTAATTATTTTAATCTCTAATCTTTTATAAAAACCCTAAAATTAAATAGGAGATAGTTCTAATAATATATATTCCTTACTCCTTATAATTTTATTATTTAATATTAAAAGGGGGTTATAAATCCTATAGACGCCCCTTTATAGCAGCTTAATTATATTTCTCCTAAAGTAAAGAATACTAAAGAATTAATATTAGAATTATATATAAAGGTTATATAAATTAATATAATACTTATACCCTAAATTACTAAAGTAAGGAAGTAGGCAAAGATTAGTGCCCTTACTATAAAGGGACTAATAGAGGATATAGGGTTGCTACCTTATTCTAACTAAATACTAATAGAATAGATAAAAGGAAAAGAAGATCTTTATAATTTAAATAGTTCTAAATTACTATTAAATCTAATACTTAAAGCTTAGAAATCTAATATATAGACTTAAGACTAGTTAAAGCAAGTCTATAGCTACTAGAATTCATAATAGTTTATAGACTAAAATAGAATTCTAAGATATTATAATTAAGTATTTATTCTAAACTTAGTAGCACTTAAATTAGTTTTATTCTAAGTTTACTATAATAATTTATTAGCAGGCTATTTTAGTATAAAAAGAATATTAGAACTTCTTAAATAAAAGTTCTATTAAATAAATCTATACACTAAAGTTAGAGATTATATTAAATCTTATGCTATTTACTAAAAAACTATAGCTAGAAGGCATAAACTATATAGGAAACTAGAAAATTTACCTATTCTAAATAGGCCCTAAATAGAAATCTTAATAGATTTTATTATAGAATTGCCTAAAACAATTTAGAAGAAAACTATAGTTAATTCTATCCTTATAATTATAGATAGATATACTAAATATATAATATTCTTTTCTATATTAT
>SRPU01000614.1:0-16062 GCA_018360185.1 Claviceps lovelessii | reverse complement strand
TTTTTTTTGTGGGGGGGGGGGATGGAGCATTGATCGGCACTGGACAGGCAGACAGACAAGCAGGCAGGCAGGCAGGGCAAGCCATTGCTCATGCACCTGGGCCTGACAGGCAGTCATCAGACTGAAGGACAGGGTATCAGTCAATCCAAAATCGTCTGGGGTTCTGGCGCATACAGACATGGATATACCGAGTGCCAAGTGGGTTGATAGATTGCGCTTCGCCCTCCCGCAGAGAGATGGAGAAAGACTGAACAGACTTGGAGATTGATTTGATACTTGATGCTAGATTGTACAGTGACTTCACTCGAGAGCCTAGAGGGGATAGGTCACAGGTGTGGCACTGGCCCACTGGGTGGACACTGCAGCAGTGGGGCCCCGGGGGGTGTTTTGGGAGGGCGTGTGGGTGTTTTGGGAGGGCGTGTTGGAGTGGGTGGGCGTGCGAGGGCGTGCGAGTGCCTGCGAGTGCCTGTGAGTGCCTGTGTGTGCCTGTCTTGACAAGTGCAGCGGCCAGCGGCCAGTCAATTCCGTCCGTCCACGCTCACTTCATTTGCCTTCCCCGGTTTGCTGACCATGCCTGCCACGGTGCCATGACTGGGATGCTATATATTATATGGTGCGAGGCTACACTTGCATATGCCTGCCTGCCTGCCTGCCTGCCTGCCTGCCTACCTACCTTCCTTCCTACCTACCTACCTACATAATACATATGTACATGTCATGTAGTATGAGGTATGTCACCGCATGAGGTCTGCCCCAGGCGCACAAGGCCAGCAACGAAGGTTCCATGATCCATGATCCATCATCCTCGATTCCACAAAACGCCTCCGCCGTGGGCGCGTGGTAGTTGACGCCCATGATCGTCACTGCCGTCTTATACACTCTCGAGATATCATGCATATGAGTAGCCGCCGGATACTGCTGCACATCCGGCCATGTTTCAATGAGACCTCAGAGGGCGGGCAAAATCACAATCAGAAACTCTTTTTTCAGGCTTCCGCTGGGGGGGGGGGGGGGGGTTGTTGACAGTTGACTCGTTTTGCTGCAAGACATGCCAAGGGCTGCAGACGGTTCCAGATTGCAAGTGCGAGACCAGCCAGAAGCCAGATTCGCTATACGAGGCTGCAGGTGTCTGACTCTCTCTCTCTGTGTGTGTGCGTTTCCGTTTCAGTTTTCTTGTCTACAATTTTTTTTTGAATCTTACCGTGCTATTCACCCCATTCTATGCACATTTGTTTTTTTTTTTTCCTCCTTATTTTTCTCTTTTTATCAAATCGGTGCATTCATGCATGCATGAATGTATGCAGCAACAGAGTACCCTGAGCGACACGTCCGTCAGAAATCGCGTGAACTTAAGTATTTCAAATCAAACAACGCTAGACAAACTGAGGGCCTGTCCTTTTGTTTGGAAAGGGGCTGGTCCGAAGCCTGCTGAGACTGAGGGCCAAGATGAGCATACACGAGGACGGGGTTTGGGACTATTCCTAATCATTTATTATTAGTTGTCTAGTCAAAATTTTGAATTTTTCATCAAAGGTGGCGCTCGACCTGCACAAGGGGGGAATAGGGACGACAGAAATATCCGGATTTTCTCAGAAGTGACCGTGTCAAGACCCTCTCCATGAATATGTAGCTGTGAATTTTATTGTGGCTTCAGCATGCCTCGTGGTAGTCTTCGGCTTCTGCTTTTCCCTTGCATCTCAACGTCCAGGTAAACAAACGCAACCGTTTTTTTTTTTTTACTCAGAGGAGCTCCTCAAACATGGAGACGTTGAAGTCTGCTACTTGCAAGCTGCCGCCTCACCAACCAACAAGCTGTTTTTTTTTTTTTTTCTTTAATGGAGAAAGAAGCCAAAAACACACAAATAGGTGCGTCAAAACACGTAGAACGGATGTGCATTTCGGCCGAGAATTTTGTGTTGGCCGCGACACGGAACGTCATGATCTCGTCGGCTATCCCTTTTCCAACCGGCAAGAACGCTCTTCCAGGAAATGCACATGGTTCGACCACTATAGCCGAATCAAAGAGATCAGAAAGGGCACCAAAACATCAGAAGCACCAGAGGCTTCCAGAGTAGGATGCTCGAGGAAGAGTGCGTGCGCCGGGGGAGTCGCCACTAGAAATGAGCTTCAAGCCGCAAAGTCGACAATAAGTCAAGACAATACCAACGACAATAGACGAGAACATGAGGAGATGGGCTACATGGTCTTTGGCGACGGGTGATGACCAAGCGAAGATCCGATTCAAGGGACAACCAAGGGCACTCGGACCACGAACCCCAGCGCCACCGCGAACCTTGGCAGGAGAGACGTTGCGATGTCAAAAGCAGAGCGAGCCCAGCCATTCAGCCCGTGTGTGTTTCGATTCGAAACGGCGCCGGCGCCCGTGAATATCCAGAACACAGGGAGAGCTCTTCTCGAGAAAATAGTGCATCAGGCATGGTTGTGTAAATGCACGAATAGAAAGTCTTTGAGGATAGGATGGAGCGGTCGAGTTTGCGAAACTCACCAGCTCGGTATCTCATTTGGTGCTGGAACAGGTACTTGTAAGCAAGGAAGGAAGCAGGGCGGTGCAGCAGGCAGGAGAGAAGGACAAGTCCGATACCTATTAGGGCATCTGTCCAGGTACCCAGGTACTTGAATAAAAGGCAACCCAAAGAGTGCCCAGGTACTAGGTACCTACTGATTCAACCTGGAAGTCTTCCAATTGTGACAGTACATGTATTGATTGATTGTGTCCTAGGTACCTGGGCTCTCAAGTATCTAGTAGGTAGGTAAGTACCTGGCTACTAGCATGGTACCTCGGTAGGGACTGTCCGGAATGCCAATCGATCAAGTCAAAGCAAGGCATCTGGCAGAATCCTGGGAGGTAGGTACCTCTTCTACTCATCTGCACCTAAGTAAGTACCTAGTAGGTAAGTACTATCCGAGACGGCCCAGAGTCAAGGGGGCGGAGAGACGAAACGCACCTCCGCCGTAGTATTCAAGCTGCGGGTATGTCTAAACTTCCATTAGCTCCAATGGAATCAAGAAAGCCACCAGTTGACCACACGTTGTGTCAAGTTGCACCTGTCTCACCCGTCTAGCTTGTTCGGGTCAAACCGTTTGAGCTCCGAGTGCCACGACAAAACACGTTGACAACGGCACAAGGACGGGATCAATCACGAATTACCTGCTGCACATGTGGGCTTCTGTAGGACGCTGCTCGCTGCAAGAGACAAGCCACAGAACATGTCAGCCTGTCCATCCTTTCCCCCAGCCGGTTCATGCACATAAGTACACATATTTATGTATGTATGTATGTATGTATGTAGGTATGTATGTATGTGTGTGTGTGTGTGTGTAGGTATGTATGTAATGTATGCAACGTGTCTCTTGGCATCATTCTGACCTGGCTGCAAGTCGAGAGAAAGGAAACCGGACTTGACCAGGAGATGGGGGCAGAACAAGACTAATTGGCCAGCGAATTCTGCCACGGCATGTCGGTTGCGTGTCGGTTGCGTGTCGGTGGACTGGAAATGCTTTGGTCCCCTGCGGCCCCGTGGCGTCCTTGGTCCTTGTCGCGGCCGAGACTGACGGGATCGCGGAATGAACAAGTTCCATCGACGGGTATCTTGACCTCTGATTAGCTAGACGCCACTCTGAGGCAGGACTAATTGCTACCAGTGGCGGCCATCTTCCGCAGCCTGCAGCAGATCCGGACATGTATTCGCCAGAAAACGGAAAGCTCAGACGAAAATCTGCTCATGCCGTGGAATTAAGGGCTTGGGACTCTGCTGCTCGACAGCTGGCAGCTTGATAACTGACAGCCGACAGCTCTGAAAGCCGACAGCTCTAACAGCCGACAGCTCCAACAGCCGACGGATCGGACAGCCGACAGCTCGCCACAAGACCCAGCCCGTACATGGGTACCTAGGTACATACCTCCTTGGGTACTTTCACTTGGAAATTTGGGTACCTGTCTACAAACAGACGGAGAGGGAAATCATATCCCAAGCACTTGCCGTCTGAGTGGTGGAAGATGCTAGAACACTGACAAGACACTGACCAAATACTGACAAAATACTGACAAAATACTGACAAGACACACCAGACTTGACGTGTTCACGGACGGCCGCCGCTGTCGTCTTGTCCTGTCGATTTACAGACACGGACGCGCATTTCTCGATGCCGTCTCCTCCATCTCCTACTTCCCATGGCCCCCAAGTAGCCCAAAGCCAGCCGTCAATTAGTGTCATGGTGACCACACCAGTACTGACTAAAATAATCTCTTAGTCCGGACGCTGCGAGCAAGCCATCATCCATCCATCCATCCATCCATCCACCAAGGACAGGAAACATGACCCGTGGGCAAAAGATGTCACTGACAGTCTGAGAGCTCCGTGCCGATGGGGCGAAAAAGGGGGGGGGGGGGGGCGGAGGACTAGGAAAAAAGCTTGGTTCAAGTAACGTACTCGTCGAAACACATCGGTGAGATTGTCTGATTCGTCGAAGAACGATTTTCAAGGACGCTAACGTGAAGCCACCTGGTGTTGTAGCGTAAACACCAAAACGCCCACCGAAAAGCCACCCGAGCTTCAGTGTCCGAATGAGCTGAACTTTGACCTAAACTCAGTGGACTGTGCACCACAGCGACAGCCAAGATGCGCTCCTTTACTTTCTTTTTGTAAAAAGGCTGACAGAGTCGGTGGCGTGAAAGGTGCCACGCATTGGGTATAGGATGTATCGTTCCCAAACTCCGTGGAAATGAGAGTAATAACGAGTTTGTTTCTTCTCTTTTTTTTTTCCTGCCTTGTTGATTTTATTGTAGATTAGCTCACATTCTTTTCGAAGAGGGCAGACGTTTGACAAGACCCCTAGACGCACCGCCAGAACATCAGGTAACGATTTTCATCGGGCTTGAAAATGAGAAACGAGCACAATCGATTTTACTATCATACCTTTTTACTTTCGATAGTTTTCTTGGTTGGTTTGCCGGGCTTTGTCTTGATATCGCGCTACGGTTTTATCTTCTCAGACGTATCGTTGTTTTACGTGTCAATTGTTACGTCTTTTCGAAGTCCGGTGATGTGACCATGATGCAACAAGCACCATCCGCTGGAGGAGAGGAAGTATATAAATAACCAACATATGGCCCACTTGCGACACGCGCCTAGTTGGATCTGATCAGTTCTTGCTATTGCAAGAAACATATTGTTTTGGCTAATTTCGGCAAAGCAGGCTCATGACAGCTACGCCACTGCCTGTCGCACACGAGACAAGTCAGTTACCCTGGGTCATGCATATCTCTCCTCTCAGAGTTCCCTCCCCGACACCAAAAAAGCGGGTGAGAGCGAAAAGATGGGGTCAAAGCAGGCGGGATCTCTATCCCGGGACCAAATTTGATTTTATGAATTCTTCGCACAACATTGCCCCCGCCCTCGGACCATTGACAAAGGGTTGCGTTGGTCTCGAGCACCTGACAACACAACTAGTCATCTTGAGGTGACAAGTAGAGGAAGTGCAAGCATAAAATGTATATCACGGCGTTAGCAAAGGCTGTGAATTTGGCAGGACCGGGCTAAGCTAAAGGCATTCCCACAGAAAGAAAGAAAAGTCTGACAGAAGCGTTGGCGGGGGTTTTGTCCGGCAGAGAGTAAAAAGAGGCGAATGGGATAAGGGCTTGAGATACCTGCTACCTGCCAGGCCGTCCTGCTCAGAATGCGCTCTCCATCGGTCAATGCTCATCAGTGACAACAGAATAGAGGCTGGCGATCGCCATGCCCGACCAGTCATGGGTGATGGTGGCGTACAACGTCCGACCGGGAAGAACCGAGCTGTCGGGACGCGCTAGCAGGCTTGTCTGACCCCCTTATTGGACAGCTGCGTTCCACAGCCACGGCCAAAGACCCTGCTCACCCAATAGGCAGCGGCTCCGCCAAGATGCTGCAAGCTATGAGCGTCTAGCAAAGCATCCGATACGCGCGCTTCTGGACAAGTGATTTGCCTGAATACGCTGCTTGGCTGGCAATTCCAGGCACTGCATGACCAACCCTGCTCATTGCATGGCATTAAGTCTGTAGTTGGCTGTCCCCTGGCCGTCGGCTGCGAGTGTGTGCGATATGTGCGCGATAAGTGCAGACGTTGTGGAGTCCCGAATCCCGAATCCCGAATCCAGACATGGATTGATCCTGCGCTCGATCGAAAGCAAGACGAAACCAAGTTATAGGAAGGGTAAAAAGGGGGGAAAGGGGGGAAACGAGAAGGAAGAAAGAAAAAGAGCCGATACTCATGTCTGGTTTTAGGCTCACATGTGTGCCCCCTGCTGTCCCACCCGAGTCGTACATATGTACATATGCAGCAGAAACGCGAACAGCCGCCGCCGAATCCACCTCGTCTGCAACAACGTCAGGAACCGTTGGAACGCCTCCGGGTCAAGGTCGCACGAGATGCGACCGCCATGTATTCCTTTCTTCTTCTTCTTCTCTTGGCTTGCACAACAAAACACGTGCACGTGCTCTCTCTTTGCGCGTGTAGTATACACACGTGCAAAACGAAGGAACATTTTTTGTAAAAAAAAAAAAAATTAAAATAAAATAAAATAAAATCCTGAGGTCCTTTAGCCGTTGTATGTCCTGCCGGGGGGTTCTCTGCCACGATGGGGGAACGGGTGTTGTGTGGTGAAAAAGACACCAGAGGCAGGACCTACGCTGGGGATTTCCTCTTTCGTCGCCTGCACTACATGTGAAGACACATATGCAGATGGTCTAGACGGCTTGCCTTGGTTCGAATTGAGCATCTTGTGTGGAATCGTCCAAACAAGTTGGGGCGGATAGTGTCCGACTCCCATTGAATCATTTGAGCCGACCACCGAGTCAAACAGCCCGAAAAGTGCGTATCCGCGATTTTCTCCGAAACGAAAAACGAAGAGACGCAGAGGCGGGTGGGATGGCGCGTCAGCCATCGGATCTGTATGGTTTTTGAGCGTGAGCGTGCCAAATAATGGGGTCATGAAGCGCGACTACCACCTCGGATGCGCAATCACCCAGATACATACACATGCACGTGTATACATACACATGTACGTATATACATACACATGCACGTGTATACATACACATGTACGTATATACATACACATGCACGTGTATACATACATACTTTATGTATGTTGTCCGTCACGGTTCGCCTGTCGGTATATACCCGACAGAAACATGTCCACAAGCATGTATTTCCAACGAGATCGGCACCCAGAAAATGGGCCGCGAAACTGGCAAAAAGTACATACATGGCCAGTACTCGTAAATGCAACAGCAATGAATGCGGGCTTCGGCAACGGACACTGCTAGCCGCGCGGAAGGCGCGAAGCGCTTAGGCGTGCTGCATGCTGCATGCTGCATGCTTAGCTTTGGCTGTTTTCTGTGCAGAAAAGAAGAAGAAAAGACAGAAAGACAAAAAGACAAAAAGACAAAAAGACAAAAAGACAAAAAGACAAAAAGACAAAAAGACAAAAAAAAGCAAAAAAAGGCAAAAAAGCAAAAGTTTGTGGTCATGGCTCGGGACCCGTAGACCTACTTACTGTCCCAGTAAGTAGACCGCAAGAATCGGCATCAATCATATCATCATGGGACAATGCATTCCACAACTCCAGGTTCCGGTCTAGGGGCCACGTACAAATGGCGGGTGCGGCGCGTGGCAAACCACTGATGATGTGTCGTGATTTCGTGACAGTGGTTGTCGATGCTTTTCGCTGGGACTGACGAAGCCGGCGATGAAAGGGAGGCCCCCGGGTGTGTTTATGATGGAAGGTATCGAAAAATACCGGATATAGTGCCTTTTTGGGGAGGCTACGCGTGAAATTGACGAGAGGGATGGAAAAAGATGCATCAATGGCTTCGATTCTACTGCGCGTTTCGAAAAAGTATCCTGCGCGCCCTATGCTAGCTGAATCTATCGTCATCCCAGGCGTAGAGCTAGCTTCTTCTTCGCGAGCTGTTTTTTTTTTCCCCTTCGTTTTGTATGCTTCTTCTTGAGCTGTTTTTGTTTCCTCTCGTTGTCAACCTTTTGGCAAGCTTTTTTTTTTTTTTTTCTTTTCTTTTTTTTTCCCCCTCATCTTATAAACTTCTTCGCGAGCTGTTCTTTTATTTTCCTCTTTTCATCACCTTTTTCGCACCCCTTTTTTTTCTTTCTTTCTTTCTCTCTTTCTATTAGCTTCTTCGCGTTTCCTCCCTCTTTTCTGAGCCTCTTCGCAAGCTGCTTTTCCTTCTTCCCGTGAGCTTCTCTGCAAGCTGTTTCCCCCTCTTTTCGCAACCATCCAGAACGGCTTCTCTGCTTCAGCTTCAAGTTTGAAGTCAAGTGCCTGGGCCGACCGCACCAACACTCCAAAGCATCCATCCCCCCATCGACAACCCCCCGCCTTTTGCAACCACCCAGCGCGCCCTTCTCGAGCGCAAGGTCGAAAGCAATAACCAGCGAAACGAGCAACTTCTTACTAGCTTCTTTCTCAAGCTGTTTTCTCCTCTTTTCGTGGCCTTCTTCGCGAGCTATGTCTTTTTTTTTTTTTCTTTTTTTTTTTATTCTACGGCCCTTTTCGCAAGTCATTTCCCCCTTTTGTTCCTGAGCTTCCTCGCTAGCTGTTTCTCCCGTCGGTTCATCAGCTTCTTTGCGAGGCTGGTCTTCCCTCTGCCTGTTTGGCCTGCACACTTTCTAGCGCGTATTCATTCATACAGCAGAAAGTTCACTGCCTAATTTCCGTACTTCCATGTTTTGTTTTTTTTTTTTTTTAAAAAAAAAAAAAAAAAAAAAAAAAAAAAAAAAAAAACACTACACTGCTGTGAGGCAGGACTCGGCAATGCCTTGCCATTCTTACCAACTACCGGCTGGATAATACGACAAGAGTACCTCAAAAGTGTTCATCACACTTCCCTCCTCTACCGGACGGCCTCACGATGCGAATTCGCAAGACGCAAAGCAAAGTTGCCCTCCTCACGCCGTCTCTGCGCTTCGCACCATCCATCGCAAAACGCAGGCGAAGCTCCGCTGTCCCTCACCATGCCGTTCGATTCACGACGTCCTTGTGGCTTTTCGTTCGTCAGTCGCGCTCTTTACGCACACCACTCCAGCTCGCGCTGACGACGTCGTAGGACATCCGAACCCATGCCTCTGCATACAATGTTTTGCAGGAGCAAGACGTCAAAAAACACTGTGTCTTCTGTTGTTAACTGTCAGCTCGCGTTTCTGCTTCCGTGGTGGCTTGGATCGAAGCAGGACATCCAACTCCATGCCTCTGCATATAAACGTTCAGAGGAAGACAAGAGGGTAAAATCCACTGGATTTCTATCATGTTTTTCTTCTTCTTTTCTTGGTTCGTTAGCTCCCGTCGATGCTTGCGTCAATGCTCGTCGACGCATCTTTACCACAGCCGATGCCAGATTTCACTGAAAAAAAAAAACGCCAACAAAAAGACCAGGTACTGCTACAGCACGGTAAGTAGATGTCCCATCATAATGTGGTCGGTCTACTTGGTGGAACACTTCGTATTTATCAGCCGAGGTCCATATCTCTTTATCCACCGGCCGTTATCAGTCGCGGTCTTTATCAATCGTGACCTTATCGATCGTGGCCTTTATCAGTTGTGTCTCCGTCATTCGCATCCTTCAATATCGCCCGCATTTCGTTGATCGCGCCTTCGTCGTATACATAAAGACCAACGGGTGCTAATACATGTAAACGTAGGGAAATGTACTTTTACACAGGAAAACAGGTGCGCGGGCACCTCTGCCATTTTAGGCATATTCGCTGCTGTGTGCTCAAAAACCCGCTACTGCCCATTTATGTACATACATATACAAATGTACAGTGGGTGGAATCATCTATCTGGTCAAAGGACGATATCGCGAATTTATCCGAACTAACACGTCAGAACGTAAACAAAAACAATAACAATGATAAAGCAACACGCCTTATACCCTAGCCCCTTTTTTTTTTCATAAGTTTCTTCCTTTTTCTTTTCTGGTTAGCTTTATTACGAGGTGTTTTGTTTTTCCCTTCTCTTGGATTTTTTCCTTCTAAGCTCATAGTAAAGCTACCAGGTTAACGCAGCTGAATTCGGTTGCGATACCTTCCTTTGGCCAGATAAACTATTGCACCCACCGTAGGTATCTCTGTACATGTGTACATACATACTGTATGTACGTGTGTCTTCATTCTCACAAGCATAAAATAGCTGCCTTATCCCACGGTGCCAAGAATCCTACCTCCTGAATCTACCCACATTAAGTCCACGGCTCATTGGCAACCACGATCATATCCAATAAGCTACCAAGAAACATGTGGGTAGGTACGGATGCATGGCCTTCTCGACATCGAGTGAATAAGTAATCTATATATAGCTTATACCTGCAACACATGCTGAGACTGAGTGCCCTCGGTGCCGAGAGGGCTACACCTCCGTACTCCACCATATTTTTTTGAGCGGCTTGTCTAATGGCATTTGGCCAAATATGGATAGATACGGAGGTGTAGCTTCCTCGGCACAAAGAACAAAGGGGATAGATTTGCTGGGCAGTGATAATAGCTCACGTCTTCGATGAGAGCCGGAGCCGGAGCCGGGGTGGGCTTGGAGGAGGGGCGGCGGCAGGGGTGAGAAGGGCAGGGGGCAACAGGCAACAGGCAACAGGCAACAGGCAACAGGCAACAGGCAAGATGAAGAGCAAAGGGTGGCTCGTGGTAGAAGTCTGTCTGTCTATGGGTCCCGTTGACCTTTTTTTGTTTTGTTTTTTTGGTTTCTCAAGACAATCTGCGGTTCAACACACTCTCATCCTCTTGACGAAGCGCGCGCACGGTGGCCGGATACTCTGACTGGAAATGGGCAACATTTCTGATCCATCATTCGAATGATTTTCCTGGCCTGGTCCAATCATTTCGTCCAAGCCCAGTTGACTACACCTGTGGTGGAATGTGCCGCTCGAGCGGGCCGGGGAAGAGGACCGCCTTTCGTGTCCACCTAGCACAACGGGCTCTTGGGGAATAACCGAAATGGACATGACGCGACTGCCCGGGGAACGAGCGCGGAGAAGTGAGAGGCCTGGCACAGTGCCACAGACTGGTCCTCGACTCCTCATCGTCTTGGAGGCCAATGCCGGTGCGGGTTGTTGGCTAATAGTACCCCGTCGAACGTCCCACCGTATGGGCCCTGGGGAAAGACGAATATGGTCAAGCCGGATGCCCCGTCACACGAAGATGATGCATAAAGATCCAACTTCACTTGTCGAGAGATCTGTATGTACATGGCCTGTTCATTTGACAAAGCCGGGGACACTGGAGCAGCACGTAGCAATCATGCCATCAAAGTCCATGTTGCTGCCTTCGGAGCCCACAACCCTGGACAGGACAGATGGCCGAGAGGTTTCGTTGCTGTCCGTCCAATGAACTCATTTGAAAACGTGAGGAGTGCCATTCCACATGAAGATGATGCAAGGTATCGGTTGCCTCCCCCCCCCCTCGACTCTTTCCTCCCGGATGCCAAGGATGCTCAGGGTGGTCAGTGACAGCTGTGATAGATCGGGCAAAGTACCTATGCATACCCCCAGCCCCCTTCTTCAGAGCACGGCCCGCATAGCAGACATCAGACCGGGGCGGTTTTAGAATGCCTTACCGGTCAAGAGCATGGGTTGTCATTCTGATCCCACAGCGACTTCCGTTTGCCAAGTGTGAGCGCCCGGATGGAGATGATGGTCCCTCCATTCTCCATTCACTGCCTTCTCCCACACACCATTCTCGAAAGGGCGGATTCTGCGTGGCAGGCCTGATCTCATCCAACGATCAGTCAGCGCCGTCAAGGCACACTAACAGATGGGGCAACGTCTGTCTGCCACGAAGTTGGAAGATACAGGCAGAGGAATAAAGAAGAGCTCATTTTTTTCTTCTCTTGTTCCTTTTGGACTGCTCCCCAAGTTGAATGAGACCCAAAGGCACCTTAATGAAGATGCTTGATAGTGGAGCAGTTTTGTTGCAACGCACGTTCTTCCCATCCACGAGGTTTCCAGCCGGCATACCACATCAATACCTAGCGCCTGGCAACTAATGCTGCACGCCAGTTGCCCTACATGTGTATGTACATATGTATGTATGTCTTGGCTGCCGCTCTTTTTTTTTTTTTTTTTTTTTTTTTTTTTTTGAATGTGATTCACGCCCAATTTCCAAAAGTCCATCTCTTGGACTTGCCAAACTGACCCAGGTGCATGGCACACCATCACACAGTCGGAGAACACAGTAGTCCTCCAAAGCATATTATCTTTCTTTTCGCCAAAAAGAAAGTCGAAGGAGGGCACGGCAGCTTTGAGTGCTTTGGGCACACTCTGTGTGTGTGTGAGCGCTTCGAGAATGACGGGCCCGAGAGATATTAAGCCATGTTGTGGTGGCGCGTCGCCCCCGGCCCAGGACCAGGGAAAGGGACTTCCAGCATGGCATCCGGTTTTGTTTCTGGACTGCATATGTGCATGTGCTGCGTGCTGAACTTGTTATCGTGATTGCTCATCCATTGAACGCGCCCAGAGTGGCGTCATTACTTCGTTATGGGTGTGGGTGGCAATATCCCGGATGCCGTGCTCAACCGTACTTTCTCACCTCAAGTTTGAAGCGTCCAATAGACCACCACACCTGAAGTGAAGGTGGAATATTATGGTTGGAGGGATGAGAAGCGTACGCCAATGCGTGAGAGCCCCAAGAGAAGGAGGAGTGACATACAAAATCCGGGACATCACCCAGGCAGGCAGCAGAGTGACAACTCCACTGTTCATCCTTGTCGTCTGATGCAAGGATATGTGAGAACAGATATCGACTCTCATGGGAGTATTTCCTCCATGGCGGCTACGCTGAAGCAAGCACAGGGTAGAACTCTCTGTACGGACTCGGGGCTGTCACTCCCCCATGCCGTCTGTCTGCATGTCTTTCTCTTCGATGAGCGGAGCTCTTCGTGCTGCGACACTCATATTCCTTTTTCTTCGCGTCTTTTCCTCGAAACAACAGAAAAAGGAGATGAAAAACTGAAAAAGAAAACATAATTTTTTTGCTGTAGTGTTCCAACCCGTCGCTCTCAACCGAACGGGAAGTCATCTCCGACCTAGGCATTGGTAGGCCATGCACATAACTCGCAGCTGCATCACAAGCGGTTCTAAACAACAAATAACTGCCGAGCGGGTCGATCCGTTAGACAGCTGTGCTGTCGATTTCCGCTGCGAACAGAACAACAGGCAATGGCAGCATAAAATCCATGCAACATCATCGCTTCACCCTTGCTCGCGAAGATCAATCCAGATTGCGTGAATCAACACCCAGATCGACTGTGCAGATTGACGAAAACGTTGACCAAGTAGTATTGGGTCAAAGCACGATTCATTGTTGACTGCCAACCGGCATAGCCTTATTGCCGGGCCTGTGTTGGATGCGTTTAGCCAACAGCAGAAGTGAAAAACTAGCCGCCGAATTTTGGAATTTGTCCAGGTAATAAATAGCCTTCGAATAAAAGTTTTTCACTAGAAGCGTAACAAAATGCGTCGTTTCTCTGGTTCGCTTGCCTTCTTTGCCATGCTCATCTTTGCTATACTGGGCGATCGAACGAGGGTGACAAGGTGAACCTCGCTGCCTCCGACCTCGGATTTGCCACTGCTCCAGACAGACTTGGAAATATCAACTTGATTTGGTAATGCTTGGCAAAATGCAAGATGATAGGGACATTCAAAGGAACGAGAATTCGCTGGCCCCCAATAGTCCGAATCAGCGCTGTGCCGTCCAATGAGGTGAAATTGCGCGCAAAAGAGAGAATCCTCTCTCCAAGTACGTGCTGTCTCTCTCTCTCTCGTTTTCTTTTTTTCGCACCTATCCAAAACCGGCGAATGTGGTCCTTCACGATCAGAAAACAAGATTCGCAACTATTTTCGAATCGTCACGACAGATGGGCTTACCAGACTATACACACCGTTAAACCGTTAAATGCAACGGGGTGTCAATAGCTCGATAGTAGCTTAATCACAGGGAAAATGTGTTGGGTGCAAGAATGGGAACGGGAAAAGCAGCGTTATTGCCACCCCCCCCCCCCCTTTTTCCCCCTCTTCCCCTCATTTCTTCTTTCCTCTCCGCCTCGCCACTTCTCAACAGGAAAGTTTCAAGAGGTCCACCATGTGGCCCAAACAGCACGTCATTCGCGAGAGTCCGACGGAGGCCTTCCGGGAGCTCGGAGGGCTCTGGCCTTGGACGTCGTGATGAGAGGAAACGGAGCTCTTGTTGACACGGGCCGCCGATTATGATCACCCGCGTGACAACTGATGGGGCATGGGGAGGGGACAGTCAGGGAGCTTAGAGCGAGCGAAAGGTGTTTTTCTGTTTCTTTTCGGCCGAGATACTTGTGACCTGGCGATGGTGAATTGTGATATTTAGGCGAGTGGCGTTTTCCCGAACGATCGCATGGCATGAAAGGCGGGCTTTCTGTTTCTCATGGTCATATTTTGCCTTTCAAGCGCGCATCAGTTCAATGCAGATATTCATGCATGAATTGCATATTCTCAACGATGATGGTGGTGGTGATGATGTTGATGATGTCGACGGCGATGGCGAGAGCTGACAGCGACGATGATGATCAGAGCAATCAGAATCTGAAGTGCGCGACTGGTCGATCCGGGGCGTATTTCATATCTCCGGGTGGTATTGGTAATGGACAGCAAGAGATCCGTGCTCGCTCTCAGATATGGGCCATGTCTTGTTTCGCAAGTCATGTCCTATTGATACTTGTTTTTTTTTTTCGGCATTCCCAGAGGAGCAAATACAGCCATGTGGACACAAATGCCTCTCTCACTCCCTGCCTGCGACTCTGCGACTCTGCGACTCTGCCTCCCTGCCTGCCTGCCTGCCTGCCTGCCTGCCTGCCTGCCTCCCTGCCTCCTTGTTTCCCTGCCTCCCTGTCTCCCTAGTGACTCGGTCTGTAACCTGCCTTGCACCAATGGAAACCAGCAGGTAGTCGGTCATAGACTCGTCATTTTCTATAATGTTCTCTTGGACCGTGTAAGGGCATCTTTTTCCGATCTGGAGTGTTTGTCTGTCCAGACTCTCCACGCAGCGCCCCCTGACTGATATTATGTCATGGAAAGGACCTTCCTGTCTGCGAGTAAGATGCGAAATGAAGAATAAAAGACCGTTTTTGCGAGGTTTTTTGAGTACCGTGCGTTTGTCCCAAGGACGATGATGTTTATCGGTGTAGCGTCTGGCGCCTCTTGATTCCCGAGACGGCGTTGCATTCTCTCTCAAAGCCAGCATCGGCACGAGCTGTCTGGTCTGTCTTTGCTGTTTGGTGACACAGGATTAATTAGAACACTTGAACCAAGGACTCTGGGAACGTGAGGCACGGGTTGCTGTCCGTGCCAGGTGCAGACAGGTGCAGACAGGTGTCAGGTGTGCAAGGAAGGAATCGTCATGGCCAAGTACCTACCTACCTAAAGTACCTACCTAAGTAGGTACCTACCCCGGCAGTAGTGGAGAGGAGTGTTCCTTCCTGAGATGGGCACGGCGCAAGTCAGCGGCAGGACTGGGGGGGAATCCCCGGATACTAGGTCAATGACGTACCTACCTGCTCAAGTACGTTCCCGAGGTAATTTCAAGCTACCCATTAGGTGCCTACCTACCTACTTACAGAGTCATGCTTGCTTCGTCCCTTCTTCGAACTACCCAGGTAGGTGAATAGATAGATGCCATGAGGACTTGCTTATTACGTCTGGCCTATACTTCTATCTGCCGCCATGTTCGCATGAGCATGGTGACGATATGCGACGTGGCTCAACTTCTCTTCGCATCAGTCTGACTTGTCAAGAGCAGCGCGGCACAGACGCGGAAAAAACACGTGCGAGACAAACGAATCCTTGGTACGCTCGTCAAACGCCCTTCTTCACACATGGCGGCGTCCGCAGCAGCAGGCGGTTCAGGAAGACGATCCAATGGCAGATCCAATGAGTTCGATTCGTCATTCTTTCCCTATTTTGAGAAGTTTTCAAAAAAAAAAAAAAAAAAAAAAAAAAAAAAGAACGAAAAAAGAAGAAC
>SRPU01000613.1:0-16083 GCA_018360185.1 Claviceps lovelessii | reverse complement strand
GGGGGGGGGGGGGGGGGGCAACTGCATCTGAATGAGTACACACCGCGCTCATCACCATTCTTTCGGTCGTCTTGGTGCTGAATGGAATGTGCTTTGGATGTGCAAACAAGTAAAAATAGAAAACAAATAGAAACAAAAACCGTATTGGTCCTTGTCCCATGACGAGGGCAGCATATCATGTGCCACTCCGTCGTTGGCAGCCGATAAATGACGTCCCAATACATACCTTGGCGACGGCTCACAAGTCACGACGCACACACATGTCCATGACCAGACTTGGGGCAAGCAAGACATTCGGCCGTTGATCCATGATGGTGACCCCTCTGCAGCCTCATGAACAGTTTTAGGACATGTTCAACGATGGAACAAAGCGCGGCTCTTACCCTTTTTGTCCTCTCCCGATGTTCCCCGATGGCGGGTTCGTGAAGACGGGTTCATGAAAATGGGTTCGTGTGAGTACATGTGCTTGTCTGTGCTTATAACAAACACATGATGTTGATTTTGAAACCAAACAATTACACCAGGGGGCGGCGTCTTCCGGAACAGCCTGAAACCGACTTGTCCATGTCTCTCGTCCCATGGCGATACCTGGTCAACTTTTCAATCTCAAGGTCACCAAGATGAAGATGAGCGGCGCAGGGACGTCGGATTTCGGGCTTGGCCAACTTGGGACATGAACAGGCTGTCTTTTTCTTTTCTTTCTGCCCGTGCCAACGCCCGCTTGACCACGATGGACCTGGGGAGTGCGGATCTGGCCCCAAGGGTCTCACCACAACCCATATACAACGAGTCAACGACGACAAGTCTGTCACGGCCCCCATGAATTCTACATACATGCCGCGATGCTGGCAGGGCGCCTGTCCATGGGGGATAGTGGACAGCGGACAGCAGACCGACGGGTTGATGAGACCAATTCCTGCCATTCTCCCAGTCTCGTCTTGGACTCGGCGGTCATTCATGTCGAGAAAGGACCACAAACGGAAACAAAACAACCGTGATTCCCAGGCCACGTCACGTTGTACGCACACGTTTTGCGGAGAAAACCCGTGATGCACATGCGCGACGCGGCCATGGTTTAACTTTTTTCTTTTTTTCTTTTTTCTTTCTTTTTTTTTTTCTCGTTGCAAAAAAAAAAAAGACACGTTTTCGCCCCGCACAGGCAACGACATCGGCCAAATGGCACCAGGGGATAAAAAAAAAAGCAGAAAGAAGGAAGAAGAAAAAAGAAAAGAAAAGAAAACACCGCAGAACCGCAGGAACAAAACGTGGATAGGGAGCTCCATTATCTGCAATGCAGAACGTGCTGCAAGGCAGAACGTGGCTTTCTAGTCGGTGTGTTGTAACAGGACATTGCAACGTCTCCATTTGGTTCTTTTTTTTTTCTTTTTCCTTTTTCCTCGCATTTTTGTATTTGCTTTTGATGTGTACATGCTGAGCATGAATCGGATTTGCATGACATCGTGCATGATAAAAGGGCACCATGTGGGGATTTTTTTTTTTTTTCTTTTTCTTTGCTACTTTTATTTTCATAAACAAAAAAGAGGGGGAAAAAAAAAGAAAAGAAAAGAGAAGAGAAGAAAAGGCGTCAAGCTGAAGCCGTTGTCCGAGCTACTGGTTTTCTATTCCCATCCCGCCTATCCCAGAAAGACTGCTGACGCGCAGCGCACAGTCTTTGTCTCTGATTTTCTCTGATTCCTCTGCAAGGGATATCAAAGCGTGCACGGATGGATTCGATGGTTGGGTGGACGGCCCGAAACGCTACCTGAGTCAACGTGTTCTTTGGTACTTTGATGCGTCCTCCATGTCTTTCATGTTTGCTCATGGGGTCTATCTCTCTTTCCCGCTCGGTCCTTGGCCGGATGAAAACAAGAAAAATGGAAGCAAAAGCGAAAAAGCGGATGGGGGAGACGGAGGTGAGGGAGCGTGAGGGAGCGTGAGAGAGCGTGAGAAGAGGGGGGGGGGAGATTTGGGGGGGGGGGGTCTTAAATGTCCTGTCTGCATTGCATGTGTGATGCGTGTCTCTCCTGCTGGGCACATGGCGACGGGGACATGCGCATATACAACGTGTGCTTTCAATGTTTTGCCTCGCCTTGCCTCGCGTTGTCTTTCGCTGCTTTTGCCCTTCTTTGATCTCGGCCGGGGGTTCTCTGTTCTACTCGAGCTTGTGGCCCGGCTGTCTGCAGCGCTGCAGCGAGGCCAAGCAGCCGTCAACTGCCTGCCCAGGCATGTAGGTATGTTGGTATGTAGGTAGGTGCTTGTCAAGAGGCAGTCCCCAGTCCTCACAAGGAGAACGAGGGGCCTGGTGAAACAGGCAAGTGAAATGTTGAGTGAATGACTCACGACAAATGCAAAAACAAGTGAAACCATTTGACTATCTGAATGGCCCGTTCGTCCCTAGATGTGCATGTGTAGTACAGTTGTGCAGGCAAATCAGGACATGGACATTGTCGAAAGGGTTAGAAAACCATGTCGCCCTTTTTGGCTCGGGAGCAAGTGCCGCGCGCGGTGTAGTCTTTTATGTTTTTTTTTACTAGTTTGTCATGATTTTTGGGAGAGGGCAGTAATGGATTCGGGACCTTGGTGATGGGGGGGCGGGAAAGTGAGGATGGGGTCGTGGATGTACGTGGCTGTGCGGCTACGATGAAGCGGGAACGTAGTCATGTTGATTTGGGTGAAGAGGGAAGGGAAATGGGCATGAGAGAATTACGTTGTTGGGGGGATGGTGGCAAAGGAGGAAGAAGATGGAGAGCGATAATATCAAAGCAGGATTAAGAATGGAAAGCAATTAGAAGTTAGGGCGAGGAAAGAGGATAAAGACGGAGAGAGATATTGGACTACGACGTGGAGAGGAATGAAGTGAAGATGGAGAGAAATGGTGGGTTATGGTGTAAAAAGGGGTGAAGATGGAAAGCCATCATATCAAAGTGAGGTCAAGGACGGCGAAAGGAATAACAAGTTGGGGCGTGGAAAGAGGGTAAAAGACGGAGAGGAATAACAAGTTTCGGCGTGGAAGAGGGTAAAAGACGGAGAGGAATAACAAGTTTCGGCGTGGAAGAGGGTAAAAGACGGAGAGAAATAACAAGTTTCGGCGTGGAACAGGGGAAGCGAAGACAGAGAGCAATAGTAGTTTACGGTGTATAGAGAGGCCAAAGTTGGAGAGGAATAAATAGCTTGGGACGTAAAAAAGAGTGTGAAGATGGAGAGCAGTATTGGACTACGACGTAAAAAGAGGAAAGGGAAGAACAACAGCGCAGGCCTTCCATGCAACGACGCGGCACAAAGCCAAAGTCAACGACGCAATGGTGTTCGATCCAAGGGCCTAACAAGAAAGGTCATCTCAGAATATATAGTAAATTGTAAGAGGAAAAAAAAAAAAGAACGATATATTTCAAGAGAAAACCCCTCAGATCCAAGTGCCTTTGAAGAATGAGAAAAAGGGGTATTCCCGAGGAAAGTCTCTGCGAGGGGGGCCGTGTCAGGAGTAGAATCGTTACGTGCCTGGACATGGCACGTAACTCGTTGGCCTCAGCGGCTTTGCGCGATGCGCCATAGAGATCATAAATGGGATAACACTGGAAGTCACGGTTATGTGGTCAGGAGTAGGTTTGGTTCACGATGTCAATTCCTGGCTAGCTTGTGCTGGAACCCCCTTTCATACGGGTGGTTTCGGCGGGCCGTGACAAATATAAGCGTACAGTAAGACGCCCGGACGAGAAGAAAGGTGGGAGAATCCATGTCCTTGTATTCAAGTGTGTCGGAGTAGACATGATGAGAAGAAGGGATAACAAAGATGAGAAGGCAGGAGACTGAATAGGATGTCTTGTGTAAGTGTATAGGTATAGAAGTAATAAGAATAAAGAATAGCAAAGGCGAGGAGAAAGGGTAAGGGCATAAATAGAATGTCCTTGTATTTAGTGTACAGGAATAGATATGATAAAAAGAAAGAATAACAAAGATGAGAAGAAAGAGTAGGAGAATGAATAGTAATATCCTTGTTTTACATGTTTACTAATAGACATAATAAAAAGAAAGGATAATGAAGCAATTCTTTTTTTTTTTGAAAAAAAAAAAGAAGAAGAAGAAGAGGAGGAGGAGGAGGAGCAAAACGAAGCGCAAAACGAAGAGCAAAATGCCTCGTTAAGCTCTTTTATCCAACAACACTTATGTGCTCGTTGCCATCATCCATGTTTACTTCATGCTTGCCGTCAAGACGCCTCGTCATTATGACATCGAACGAAGAACAGGAAGAACAGTAGAATACGTCACAAAACATGGCACACACACACGCATGACCATTCCTTGGATACTGCTTACCCAGGCGTTGAATAAAACTCAACCATTCCTTGCGCGCACATTACAAAAATAGCAACCCAATCGGCAAGCCCTGCCCAAAGGTCACACATGAGCCCCTTGGTTCCAGTACCCCTTGCATAGCGCGTGCGCCATTACCCCTGGGCTCTTCCTGGTCCTTGGTGCGAAGGTCGGGTCTCCAGATTGAGTTGTTGATTCGAGTGATTCGAGGGTCTGACTTCTCTTTCCAGAGAGCTTGGACGGGGAGGGAGGTGGGAGACGGGGAGGGGGGCCAGCTTTTTTTGGAAAGCAAATAAAAATAAAATAAAATAAATAAAAACAAAGAACAAAAACTAAGAACCAAAAGAAGTAAAAAAAACTAAAAAAACTAAAAAGAAAGTAAGAAAGTAAGAAAGAAAAAGAAAATAAAAGGGGGTCAACGTTTAAGAAATGGACATGTTTCACGCCAGGGTTTGGGCAACGGGGTTCGATGAGACAAAGACGCACGCGCGAGCATGGGTAGGCGGGATGGGATGAGGCTGGGATCCAATTCTACTTTATTTTACTATTTCCGTTTGGGCATCCCGAACGAATGTTATTTCAGCGGGTTTGAGAGCAAATTACTCGCGGAGGGTGCATGCACATGCATACACCGATGTTGTGTAGATGGAAATGTGCATTTCTGCAGCCTGCATTCGGCGGAACCGTGGCGCGCAGGGACGGGGGACCAGATGACATGGCACGATGTGAAAAAAAGAAGGGGAAAAAAAGAAAGAAACAAGAAAGTAATAATCGCCCCTGCTCGGATCTCCGGTGTTGAGAAGTTGAATCGCAAATTTGGCTCCATTTTTTACTTGAACAGAAAAAGAAAGGAAAGAGGAAAGAAGATGATGGGTAATAAAAGGCAGACTAAGAAAAAGAAGAAGAAGAAGAAGCAATACAAAAGGAAAAGAAAATAAACCTAACCCATGATCTCATTCTCTGTCCATGTTCTCGTTTTCTCATATTTCCCATTCTCTCCATGATCAATATGTTGCCTGCTCAATCTGCCATGCCGCCGTCTTGGCGCGCTCGCGCACATCCAGATCTCTGTCCTGTAGCTTCAAGTGATCCATCTTGGCTTGAAAACCCAGTCGTTTAAGCTCGTGCGCTCGCTGCGAGCAGGCCTGCGCTTCGTTCTCGTCATCCTGACACGTCAGGTTGATGATGAGATGACACAGTGCCGATCGCACGCCGCGGTCTCGGCTGCTCGCCTGCATGGCCAATAGCTTGAGGAGCTCCGACTGGGCAATGACGAGCTGTCGATATCGAGGGACGCTCGCAGCCATGTGGACCAAGATGAATATGACAGCCACGACAATCTTGGCCGGCGGATGGAGAAGCCTGGTGGTTTCCCGGTTGCCAAAAGCCCGGTCCCGCCGGGAGAACGGATGCAGCACCCTCGTGCGGAGCTTGGAAGACAAGATTTCAAACAGTCTCTCCTGTCCAATCTCGCTGAACAAGTGGTCAATCATTTCTGTCGTCTCGCACGGCGCTTCTGACGAAATCCCAGGTTCTGGACGTCCGATGAAGTTCCTGACAAAGTCCAAGCCCTGCTCCTGGATGGCAAGATCATCGTTTCTAGCTTTACGGGACGGGTTGAGTTCGGCATCCCGGACTGAAGTCAGTCGATCTTCTATCTGTCGTAATCTGGATGATTCAGACGTGTCCAGCTGCTGAATCTGCCCGTTGTGTCCACAAAGCCACCGGAGTGGCTCGTCTGACGAAACTTGCATGTCCACATCGTCATCCAGCCCATCGGCGGCCCCACCTCCCTCCTTGGACCTGGAGCCAAAGGCAGGAAACGAGGCTTCAGGACTATCATCAGTGATCAAATGCACCAGCCAGTCCGGCTCCAAACGCTCGAGGCATGTTCTCTTGACGTCTGGTTCAGACGCATCGACAAAATGCTTGAGAGCCCATAAAGCATTGCCACGTAATATCCGATTATCAGAATGTGCGTGTTCACAGAGAATTTCCATGACGCCTTGTCGATGGAGCACCTGAAGGAGGTTTTACGTTGATTTGCGTGTTAGTCTCGCCATGTTTGTTTCGCGTGATCCTTGTTCGACATGCAAAGTTGCTTACCTCGCGGACCGGGCTGACCTCTACAACCAGGTTGATCACAGTGGCGGTGGCAGCAATCTGGACATGAACATTCGGATGGCGTAAAAACCGAAACACCGGCATCGTCACGGCATGATCCACGAGTGACGTGCGCAGAATGCTCACCGAACGAGCCAACGTCCTGACGACGTGACACGCAGCGATGACGACCGACACAGGGTTACAGCCATATGCTGGAGAGGGCGCATTGCGCGGTTGCTCGTTTGTTGCTGATTTGTCCTTGGACGATTTTGGCTTTCTTGGATACTCGGAAAGACTTTCCACCACATAGGGCACCACATCCTCAGCGACCAGCGCCTTTCTATATTCCTCCTTGGCTGACGACAAGGCACCAATCGCCTTCAGACAGGACTCACGCATGCTAGTCCTGTGCGCAAGAAGAGGATGCAGTCCACTGTCCCCCAATCGCGCAATCGGCGACGTATTCTCAACCTCCATCCCGGTATCAGGGTGAGGAGACCATGGCTTGGGTGGGAAAATCGCGTCCGTCAAGGGCTCGTAAGATCGCTTCAAGAGCCTTACCAAGACTTTGTCTACTCCGCAGTCCATGGCAGCCTTGAGAAGGTATTCGTTGTCCATCATCAATCTGGCTAGCACTGCGGGGCCCTTTTCTAAAATGAGCAGATGAGTTAGATCCGATGGGTCCAGCGCATCTAGTCCACGTTTCTCAGTTTTGGCAATCATGCCAACGAGTACCGGGACGACGAGCAACCCAATAGTGGTTTCCCGAACGCCCTTGCGACCCAGACCTGCCTTGAACAAGGCTGCGAGGACTGCCGCCGCCATCAAGCGATCATAATCATCTAGCGAGCGCACTAAATGAATGAGCCAGGGAATAAGAGGGCTTTCTATATCCTCGGTGCATGTTAATTCTGTGTTGTGGCCCGCATGGAGGAAGCGCGGAGAGTCCCATGCGCCACAGGCACTGGATTTGTTCCACGACGTTGTTCTGCTTGGCGTTCGGGAGTCAGCGACTCGATCGCTTGTATGAAAGGCGGACTGAGCCGCGGATCGCAACTTTGAGTCTGGTATAGGCAGAGGAGGAAGAATCAGTTCCATGGCTGTCAAGGCCTGCGAGCAAGAACCGTCCGAGTCTTTGGATGGCTCCAATCTGATACCGGGGAATATGGCGAGAAAGACCGGGGAGTACACCAGCCTGCTGGCTCGATATTTCGAATCGCCAATGACACAGCCTATGGCTTCGAGCAAAGGACCGATTCTAGAACTTGCTGGGGCGGGCTCGGGGAGGAGCTCACTCAGGCCATCTTGAGTAGCAAGGTCTTTGGCCCCGGGCACCACGAGGCCATCTGCCACGGCGAATTTGGCTAATTGAGCTGCCAGAGAGTCCAAGACTCCAGCCGTGACGAGCGCATGTTGGTGGCTTTCGTCTCGGCAAAGTCGGCATATCAAGAGCGATACGAGTCTGACCTGTGACTGATAAAGATGATGCGGCAACGTCATGGACAGCGATGCATTCATCGATTCTATATTTGACGAGGTAAAGATTTGATCGGCCAGAGCTTTCACACTAAACGGCGATGTAGGAGGTGTCAAGGCGGTGGCAGTAGATATGTCTACTAATGCTCGAAGCGAAGCAACCACAATCTGCGGAGGGCTCGAGTACGGGGAAATGTTGGTCAAGATGGCCGGCACGACGCGAGCGGCGTGTAGAGGAGATAGAAACGCCGGTCCACCTATGTACATGTGTATTCAACCATTAGACCAATTTTCTTTTTTCTTTTTTCTCTTTTCTTTTCTTTTCTTTTCTTTTCTCTTCTTTTTTTTTTCTGATTTTTTTGGTATATATTTCACTACAAGGTGAGCCAAACGAAGCAAACATTTCATCGTATGAAAACAACGCGCATACCATTGGCGAAGCTTGCGACCAGCTGAAGAGCTTGAAGTCTCACAGTATCCTCATCGGAGAGCGAGAGCGAGGCCGTCGAGAATTGGATACATGCATCTTTTCCATGAGCTTTGGATGGCGAGCGATTTGACACGAGTGTTCTGACTATAGGTTCGAGGACGCCGAGGCCAATCCATGCTTCTTTCTTTTGGACATGGCCGACAATCTCATTCTTGAGAGCCTGCAGGGCGGCAGCCTGCTCGAGCAGAGTCTTTGCATTCCGTAGCTGTGCTAAAATGGGCGAGTTATGGGGTCGAGCCATGAAGTCGAACGAAGGGTGAGAAAACGGGCGATTGACGTCGGTCTTGTTCTAATCCAAGGCTGCCGGCGCATCGGCATCACGGGAGGAGAGAAACGGGCCGCTCGACGGGTGATAGGGGGGGTTTGTGAATCGGTGAAGTCGGAGTGTGATTTCTTGTCGTGTATGAGCGAGCGAATCAGTCTCGTAGCTGGCAATGTCGAAACGAATCGGGTGGCTCATCTGTTTTGACGATGACGACTGGAAGCTCGGGAGGAACAGCCGGGGCTGCTCTTGGGCTGTCGGATCAATGGATTAAACCGGATTAAACCGGATTAAACCGGATTAAACCAACACGGAATGAAGTGCTCAGCCGCAGAGGGCGGGGCACGTGCAATTCGTTCAACGGCCGGTCCCTGTCCCCCGCCTGCCTGGCTGCCTGGCTGCCTGGATGCCTGGATGCCTGGCCGCCTTTAGATGCCTTCAGATGCCTGCAGATGCCTGCAGACGCCTGCACGTGTGCAGCCACTGGATGCCTTGTCGAGCTGTGAGCACTGCAGCCTTTCAAACAGGACGGATGCAGGATTCCTTGAACAATGTCGGTTTCAAGCGCCGCAGCACCACATCGATGGTCTAAACCAGTCTCGACACGGTAGTCACGAATCACGTCGCTTTGTGCGCACACGAGGACGACAGGTTCCAGGCAAGCGCCAGGTGGGGCCCGTGCCTCTGTCGTGGTGGTGGTGAGCGGCGCGTCTGGAAGCAATCCGCAGACGCCAATACGCCAAGATCCTGCCCGTTTGTTTGTGGTCTGATCAGTGGTCAGTCACTGGTTCAGTGGTCACTGTGTCCCGGTGCAGTGCATCGCAGTGCAGTTAGGTAGGTAGTTTCTGCCTCGAGAGTCAACAGGCCACATGCAACAGACCAACAGCGACAGGCCAACAGATCAACGACAGACCGGCCGCTTGTGCCGCTTGTGCCACTTGTGCAGACAACAACAGACTCGCATCGCAATCGGGAAGGAGCACTCGACGCCAACACGCAATTGCCGACAGCTGCTCCCTGCTGCTGCCTCACCTGCTGCCTCACCTGCTGCCTCACCTGCCGCGAGTGGAATTTGCGACCAGAACCCCCAGACAACGTGTGCCGTCCCAAGAGACACGATTGGACAGGCCAGCCTTCCGTCCGGAAAATACTTCCGACCAAGAAATGCAACCCTTGGTTCAATGATTTGTATCTCCTCGCCTTGCTCCCGTTCGCGTGGCCGATCCAGAGTGTGTCGACTCGTTTCCGACTAACCCATCCAGCGCCTCGATGCCAACAACAATGCGCTGCTCTTCTTCATCATGTTGAAGACGTCTCCCGTGCTCGTTGGCTCAGTTGCCATTGCTGCCAGTCCTGCCAGTCCTGCCAATGGCTCGCCGGCCAGCTGTCGCCGCCGCGATGCAACCCCGCCATCTCCTCCACCATCTTCGCATCCGCCAGATCCGTCATCGACAGTCTCTTCTCGTCAGCGGCTGCCCGCGACGAGCCTCCCACGGCCACGGAATTCCCTCCCGAGTGTCCCTTGCCACGCGAATGCCAGTACTTCCACCTCCGCCAAGAGCGTCCAGTTGCCGCCGCATGAGAATGCCGGGTTGAAGCAACAATCGTCCTCGGTGCACGCTTCAGTCTCGGGTCCAGCTTCAACTGATCAGCAATGGCGACAGATTCGATCGCCGAACAAGCGTCGCGTCTCCCTCGCTCGCTCGAGCGACATTGCCACCCCGCCCGTTGCAGGCCCAAGCCGCTCTCTGACGTCGCCATCTGCGACATCCGCCTCCAAGCGAGCCAGGACCGATCAAGAACTGCCGAAAGTGCTGCCCCAGCAGTACGAATTTTGCGCCGTCGAGGACATTGTCGAATTGATAGCCCACATGCTGGCCGAATTGATCGCCACCAACGATGCCATCCGAATATCCAGCGGGGGGCTCACCCGCTTTCATTCTCGGTGAGCACCGTTTCCCTCCTTCTTTGCCCTTTGTCGTTTGCCGAATCCATGCAGTTCTTTCTATGAGCATCGCATTTCTGACCATTTGGGCCCGTCAGAACCGCTCCCGGAATCTCGGTTCGAGATTATTTGCACCGCTTAGCTCGACATGCCACACTGACTCCTCCTTTACTTCTCGCCATGGTATACTACATTGACCGTCTATGCGCTCTGTACCCCGAATTTACAATCAACACGCTCACCGTTCACCGGTTCCTGATCACAGCTGCCACCGTGGCAGCGAAAGGCCTATCGGATTCATTCTGGAACAATACCACGTACGCTCGAGTGGGCGGTGTCCGACTGGCCGAACTGAAGCTTCTGGAACTCGAGTTCCTTTATCGGGTCGACTGGAAAATTGTACCCAATCCCGAGGTTCTCGTTGCCTATTACCAGGGCCTGGTAGAGCGGACTCCACAGTACATATTGGAGCATGACGGATCGTCCGCCATCTCATCCAATAACGGCGATGATGAAGATGAAGATGACGATGACGATGATGATGACGATTTTGACGGCGACGGCGGCGAAGACGAGCTGACGTAGCCTGAGCGAGAGAATGGAATTTTTGGGGCTTACATTCACAATGATACCCACTTACTGCGGGGCATAATCGACCGAGCGGTTTTGGGCTCGGAGATTTGACGATAGAATCGAGAACGCAAGGGGATTTCGTTTCTTCTTTTCTTCTTTATCCCTCTTTTTTTTTTTTTTTTTTTTTTTTTTTTTTTTTTTTTTTTTTTTTTTTTTTTTTTTTTTTTTTTTTTTTTTTTCCTTTTTTTCATTTCTTGTCCACTGGCATTGTATGGGCATCTGCCGGTGTGCATTTCGGCCTATCTTTTCCATGTCTGCAATGTGGGAGTTCTACCGGGGTTACGTGAATGTTTTTTTATTCTGTCACTTTTTTATTTCATGTTGGAAAGAGAGGGGCAAAAAAAGCTTGGCTAGGAATTGGAGTTGGTAGCATGGCAAAAACGTTGGTTTTTGTCCCCCTTTTTTTTTGTTGTTTTTTTTTTTTTTGACTGTCAAGCGCAGGTTGGTGTAGCATACGGAGTTGGTTGAATACACAAGAGGCTCACTTTGGCCCTATAGAGCGAAAAGTGGTTTCCATCGCGACGGTGTTGTTGGTCTGGATGGCACTGGCAGTGACTTGAGCTCAAAGTCTTGGTCATGAGTTTGGAATTTGCAATAGCAACGGACATACAAATCCAATACTTCTGAATGTAGATGGTGCGGGAGAACAAGTTACCAGACAGACAGTACAGTGCAGAGTGGACACACCAAAGCTCGAGACCCCCACCCACTTACGTGCAGCTACCAGACCACCAGACCCCAGCACAACATTTGAACTCGAATCCAACGGCGATGACACCCAGCCCGACCTCCAACAAACTTCCATCGCGAATCATCGGGGTCTAGCTCGCCAAAAACTCACGCCCTTCCCTCCTTTGAACAACGAGTACCGCGTCGAGGAAGACCAAGCAATTCCCCCACCATGCGCCCCTCAAGTTTCCTCTCCTCGGTATGCGCCGCCGCCCTCGCCGTCCACGCAGCTCCCCAATCTACCGAAATCTACATCCAAGCCATATCCTCCCCGCCCGAAGCTCCCCTCCCCCTCGCCGAAATCACCTACGACCTCGCCGCGCTCGCCTCCGCATCTTCCTCCTCCTCCGCCGCCGCCGTCCTCTCCTACGATAGCCCCGAGATTCCCGAATCCGCGCGCCTCGTCCGCATCGGTGTCTACGACAAGGCAAGCAAGACGTGGACGTCGGGCACGACGGTCGCATCCACGGAAAACTTGGCCAAGGGGTACTCGCCGACCATTGTGGTCAATGTGAATCACGAGGGTCGCGTGGTGAGCGCGGCGCTCAAGGGCGTTCAGGTTGACGCGGGTCAGACGAGGGATTTTGGGCCCAAGGTGGTGGTTTTGACGGAGGAGGAGGGCGCGCAACCGGTGTTGAATAAGCCGGTGGTTGTGACGGAGGGGAAGAAGGTTGAGGTGGATGAAAGGTCATTTTTGCAAAAGTAAGTTTTTATTTGGATCTTTTCTTATCTCTCTCTCTCTGTCTTGTTTTGCCTGTCCTTTACCAGGCCCTGAGTGCTTTCTTCAGTCACGCAGCATACGGTTTGCTTGGTATTTACGGTTGCTGATTTTGAACTAGGTACTGGTGGATGATTGGCATTGCGGTGTTTATCGCGTTGAGCGGTGGCGGTGGGGAGCAAGGCAAGTAGATGGCTTCAAAATCATCAATTCAAGAGACCGGTTTCCAGGCATCTACTAGGGTAGGCAAACTGCATTGTGTAACTCTGTGTAGTATGCGTAGTACGTTGTGTGTGGTAAAAAAACCAGACCAACGTGGTATTTTACGCAGGGGTTTTTTTTTTTTTTTTTTTTTTTTTTTTTTTTTTTTTTTTTTTTTTTTTTTTTCTCTTCTTTTTTTTTTGGTCTTGTTGGTGCGACAAGGAATGGCCCAGAGGTACAGAATTTATGAGCGTAGTAGCATGGTATGAGCGTTGACATAGCAAGAACAATATTGAGCAGACGGCATGACAATCCGACGAAGCAACTTGCTTGACGTAGTAGAAAAGGAATGCCTTGCTGGTCGTTTTGTACAAACGAGGCCTTCGTTCGCCTTCTTTCACTTTTTCCACTGCCTCCCTGCGCTGCAGGCCCACACGTGACCCGCCGCACCGGCCCAGAATCGACTAGCGCCGTTGCCACAAACAAACTAGTCAGATGCTTTTTGCTGTGTAATAACTGGAGACGTAGGAGAGTGCGGGAACTGTCTATTGGAGCAATCACGGCTTGAGCTGCCACCTGCCTGGTTTAAAACAGACCAGACGCCGCCAAGCACCGTGCATTGCAGCTGGTGAAGGGAAACTCGCCCTCCATCTCATATTTACTTGTAACAAACTCAACTCTTCTCTTCTAACCCTCCCTGTTTTCCCATTGTCGTCCAAAACCCCTTCCCGTGCAATCTTGCAACACAACACAGTGCTTTTTTAAAAGATCAGTCACCTGGATTTTCTTCTTTCTATCAACATGGCTGAGGACGGCACCACTCTCCCAACCACATCCTCCACTGAGGCGGCGACTGACCTTGCTGAAACCAAGGGCAAGGGCAAGGCCACTGAGACCACTCCTCCCCACGAAGATGCTGCCGTGAATGAGGACGAAGAAGATGACGACGAGGATGACGATGATGACGATGATGACGAGGAAGATGAGGAAGAGGTCCGTTTTGCAATGATGATTTCGCCGCCGCCCCTTGATCTAATACCTACCATTGTTTTGCACGCTTCAACTAACACAATGTCCTACGAGCAGACTGCTGAGCCTGGTAAGCAATAGTGTGCAATCAACACACGCACAGCCAAGCTCTCGCACACGTACTGACTCTTTGCATTTTAGTAGCCGAAGAGGATGGCATGGAGGAAATTGACCTGAATAACATTGTCGAAGGTGGTCGTCGTACCCGCGGCGCCAAGATTGACTTTGCCAAGGCCGCTGAGAAGCTCCCCGCTGATGAGGAGGACGATGAGGACGAGGATGATGATTTCCAGCCTCCTGCTGAGGACACCGAGATGTCTGGTTAGACGAACCTTTTCTTCCTCTTTTTCCTGTTTCTCTTTTTTCTTCCAGGGACGCGACGTCAATCCGGTTTGAAAAAGTACTGGGAGCTATGAAAAATCCTGCATCATCGCCGATAACGGTCGTGGGCCAAATGCTGGACCTAGGTGCAAAGTGGGTTATGGTTTTATGTCATCTTTCAAAAAAATTTCGTGAGCATATACGACGGAGTGGAAGAAGAAGAGAAAGAAGGAGAGAAAAAAAAGAAGAAGAAAAAGCGGCTGGCAGGTTCTCACTTTTGGCTATCCTAGGATGTGCCTTGTCTTTGCGGCACGGGAATGCATCACGCGGGAGGGGGGCGGATGGACATTCATCTTCTAGGACCAGCTAGATCTTGTTCTGTGCTCTGCAGTGGTTGAGATGCGCGGGAGAAGAAAAAAGAGACAAGGGAATAAAAGCTTTGCAGATAGAAATAAAACGCAGCGCGGTTCAATGCAGAGACGGTGTCAATCAGATTCGACAAGAATCCGTGCCTGTGGTCGGTCGACTAGAAACACTCATCCATCCAATCGAGAGGGGCGCCGCCCGGCATCCCACCTCTCCCGTGTCGCCCGTGTCGCCCGTGTTTCCACCTCTCACGCCCACCCTCACTCCCACTCCCAGCAAGACCACCTAATCCACATCCGCATCCGCCAAACAACACAAACACACGACGACGACGACGGACTACGCCGCCGGTTCAATGCCTTGGAAAGCCCCCTAAGGCGCGATCCTTCCGCACCGCACCGCACCGCGCACCACACTTGGCCTCGAATACATCCCGACGCAATCCACCGCCCGATAGAAATTCACTTTGCTGCGACACCAAAACACACCCACACTTGTTTACTTTCAGACCTGCCTGCCTTCCGTCGTCACGACTGCGACGTAGAGCAAGCATGTCGCAACGGTAAGGAACCGCGGCTTTTTTTTCTTCTTCAAGAGCGTTGCGTGAACGCCATTACTTATCGCCAAGTAGTGGGAGGGGAGACAAGAAAGAAGGAACAGAACCGGAAAAAGAAAAAGACTGATTCTATTTTTGTTGTCGCCCCTCACTGACCATGTCTTCTCATTGTGCTTGAATAGATTCGGCGCTTCGTCCCTCCACCAACGCGATTCACGATCCGCCCTGTTCGAAGGCTACACACCCCGAGGGCCCTCGCCCGCCGGCAGCAGCAGCAACAACCACTCCAACGGCGGGGGGTACGGCTACGCGGGCTACGGGGTCGAGCGGAACGCCTACCACAGCGCGACGCCCAACAGGAAGGGCCAGTACAGTGATGCGGTCCTCAATGAGCTGGAGAGCCAGAACGATGCGCAGGTCGCGGGCATTCTGGGCAAAGTGAGGACTCTGAAGAGTGTGAGTTGGCACTTTTTTCTTTCTGGCGCTTCGTCCGGCCGGAGAGCTTGTCCCTTTTTTTTTTTTTTTTTTTTTTTTTTTTTTTTTTTTTTTTTTTTTTTTTTTTTTTTTTCTTTGGGATTATGTTTTACATATATTTCTGGATGGCGCTGCCAGGAACATGAAATGTGTTGCTGACGTGGGGACGGCCAGATGACGGTTGCTATTGGCGATGAGATCCGCGAGTCCTCGGCTCTGGCGGAGAAGATGAACGACACGTTTTATTCGACGCAGTTGCGCTTGCGCGGCACCATGAATCGCATGCTTATCATGGCGGAGCGGACGGGCGTGGGGTGGAAGGTGTGGTTGTTGTTTTTTGCGGCCGTGGGCATGTTGTTCCTTTATGTGTGGTTGTTTTAGGGTATTTTGTGTTTTGTGTTTTGCGTTTTGTCTCGCTGTCTTGTTACTTTTTTTTTTTCTTTTTTTTTTGGTTTTCGTTTCTTCT
>SRPU01000612.1:0-16086 GCA_018360185.1 Claviceps lovelessii | reverse complement strand
AAGTTTTAGTAAAGATTCTTTTAAAAGTTACATTAAAATTAATATTTTCTATATCCTTATTAAAAGTAGCTATTAATTTAATAAAAATTAAGACTATTGTCCTATATATTTACAAATAACAATTAGTGCTAGCTAAATATAGTAACTAATTACACTAAAATTTAGCTTAATCTTTGCTTAACTATTTTACCTAAATTAGTTAAGAATTAAAAGGGGAAGGAAAACTTACTATTTTTTTAAGTATTATAAACAAATTTTTATAGACTAATTAAGCAGTGGTTACTTTATTATTATATTTATTAATATTTGCCTATAATTCTACCTCTAATTAGAATTATTAAAAAAAAAAAATATTTTTTAAATTCCTTACCTCTAACTATTTCTAGTTAAAGCAAAAACCATTATTATAGTAATAGTCTAGAATAAACTATATAAATAAGGAAAAAAGATTATAGAAGTGCTTTTATATCTTTTGCCCTAATAACACAAATTCATTACTAGTAAAATATATTAAATTATCCATAAATTTATGTGTATTAATAAAATTATTACAATATACTAATAGTAATTAAGGTATTTAAGTAAATTATTAGGAAATTATTAATAAAATCTAATGCTAATACTTATATTATAGCAAAAAGTTACATTTAAAGTGTAATAATAATATTTTATACTGTTAGGAATGTCTTTATAAGTAGAAAAAAGGGAGGTAAATTACCCCTTCTTTACTATAATTTCTAAACTAATTAGTATTATTTTTAAATACTAAATATACTCTTTAGCTTAAATAGTAATAGTAATGTCTTTTAATATAGTTCTAGCCTAATTTTATATAAATTTGCTTAATTTTATATAAGTAGGCATAGGAGTTATAGTTAAATATAACTCCTTTTCTTTTTTTAAGGTTATATAAATAACCTAAATCCCTAAGGATTTAAATATAGAATTACTAAGGTAAATCTTTTTAATAGCTTTTTTAGCTAATTTCTTCTATTTTTTCTTTTTATACTTTAAAGTATAATAGTAAGTGTAAGAAAGCAGGGAACTTAATTTATTATTTAATTTAATAGTAAATATTCTATCCCTTAGGGCAGAATATATAAATAAAGAAAAAAGTCTTTAATTTAAACTAGAATTAATACTAGCATTAAATATAGAATTATATTATAATTTAGCTTAGTATTCTAATATAGAGTAGCTAATAAAACTAGTATTAAATATAGGATTAAATATAATTAAATAATAAACTAATTAAAATAACTTATATAAGAATATACTCTAAATTAAAATAAAGTTAAAATATACCTAATTTAATAGATCCTTAAGAAAATTAAATTTTTAATAATTTAGTTTTATTTAATTAATTAATCTTCTTAATTTCTATTATAATTCTATAATAACCTACTAAATTACTTAATAATTTTAGGTTTAAGACCTTTTAGGTCCTATTCTTTAAGGGTTTAATGCTAGACACTAGTATTATAAGAGGTCTTTTAGATAATTTTAATATTATTAAATAAATTAGGTATAAATAAAAAAGATTCTATAAAATATATTAGGAATTAAAAGATAATTAATAAGAGAATAAAGGGTATAAAGGAAAAGGAAAATGCTAAAAAATAGAAATCTTTTACCCTACTAAATAATGCCTATTAGGTTTATAATTATGCACTAAATTAGTACATATTACTAGTTTTAAAATAGAAATAAAAACAAATAAAAATAGGGGCTAATTAAAAAAAACAATATTAGGTTAATGTTATTATAAGGGGGGAATAATTATTATGCCCAATCTAGTAATGGAGGGAATCAGACCTAATTATTACATTTATCGGTCTACCTCACACTAATAATTCTATACCTAATTAGAGATAATTAGTTATTAAAATAAACTGGATATCTATGCATTAGTAGCGTGTTATAAAATGAAGATATTATGAAATAAGGGGATATTCTTTAGGGATTTAATAGGGAATTACCTCTAAGGAAAGGAAGGACAAGTCTTAGCTTAAACATACAGCTAGCCCTACTATTTGAATGCATACCGATTCCTATTATATTCGTCCTACCTAATCGCCCCTGATTCCTAAGCGACTAGCTTAACAGAGACTATCCCTTTCTTTATTTTATAAATTTTAGCTACTAAGCTAATTTAACCTTATAATTTCTAGAATTTTTAATTAAAAATAAGGTTTATTTTAGGAATTTATTTTAATTATCTTTTTAGATCTCTTTTTAGTTTAGGTTTTCTTTAATAAATTAATTCTAATAAGAGTAATAATTAAGTTTTATATAATTATAAGTAAGGATAATTTTCTAGTAATCCTTTTAATAATACTTAGATATGCTATTAATTACTTAATATAAATTATTTATTTAATTCTTTCTTTTATATAAGGTAGTATTTAGTTTTAATTTAGTAATATTACTAACTTTTACTTCTTTATTACTATTAGTATATAAATTATTAAATAAATAATAAATATAATAAGAATAATGCTTAGTTCTTAGCTAATTTAAAAGAGTATTTTTTAATTCCTACTTCTATACTTATAATTATTAAATTTCTTTAAGCTATTAAATTTACTATTAAATAGCTTATTTTTTTAATATAGTTTTAGTTTTTATATATTCTTTAGTTAGTTTTTAGTTTTAAAATAAAGATTCTCTTTAATTATAAGTTTATATATATAATATTCTAACTATATTAACTTTTTAAGTAATTACTTAAAGAAGTCTTAGAATATTAAGCTAGTTACTTAGGAATTAAAGATAATTAGGTAGAATAAATATAATAGGAATCTATATATATTTAATAGTAAGGCTAATTATATATTTAAGCTAAGACTTATTTCTTTCTTTTTCCTTTTAAAGAAATTCCCTATTAAATCCCTAGAGAATATTTTCTTATTTCATAATATCCTTATTTTATAATACACTACTAATGCATAGATATCTAGTTTATTCTAATACCTAATTATCTCTAATTGGGTATAGAATTGCGGTTGCGAGGTGGACCGAGGAATGTGACAATTGGGTCTGATTCCCTCCATTACTGGATTGGGCATAACATAAGCTAATAAAAATAATATTAATAAAACTGAAATAAATAAAACTTTAAATATATTTAATTTATTTTTTTAATTTAATTTAATTTTTTTAGTTTTATTTAATAGTTTAAATATTATTAAAGTTATTAAATTTCTTTGTTTTTTTATTTATTTCTTTAGAATAATTAATTAATTATTTATTATATTATAGTATTATTAAGCTTTTTGAGTATGAAACTCTACCTTTCTTTTTTTTTATTATTTTTTACTTTAATATATACTTTTCTTATAATTCTTTCTTAAATTTTATAAGCTATTAACTTTAAAGAAATAATTAATCAATATAACTTGAAACTAAGAAATAAGGCTAAAATATTATACTAAAAGATTTTCTTATAATATAGCTTAGGTAGTAAACTTATTATAACTATATAAGATACTTTTTAAAGGTTAACTTTTTTAATATTCCTTAATAATATATTACAAACTAGGTTTTACTTTTCTTTTTTTTTTTAATTTTTTAAGGTAATAGTTTATAGCTATTTATTATAATTAGCTTTATTTAATTTTTATTATAATATCTCTTTAGCTTATACTTTTTTTTATAATATACTTAGTAATATTACTATTTAGCTATATTTATACCTTAGTTATAAACTCTTTTTATTAGTATTACTTTAAGGCCTTTTTTTTATATAAATTACTAAATAAAGAAGTAAAATTTATAAAAGATTTATAAAAGTATTTAAGGTTAATGTATTATATTTATATTACTTATTAATATTTTTTAAAAAACTAAAAATAATACTTAAACTATATAAGTATTTTTAATATTAAACCTATATTAATAATAAGTAATACTTATAATAAAAAAGTATATTCAAAACTTTATAATAATAATAATAAAAAACTCTTTAAAAAAATCTTTTAATTAAATACTTATAATAAAATTAATAATAAAAAAGAAAACTAACTTATTCTTTATAAGGTTATAATAATAATAAGTTTTTACCTTTATTGAATTATTTATATTAAAATAATAATATTAATAAAAAACTTTTTATAAATTCGCCCGCACTGCAGTAGCGACGCAGAACTGACTCTAAACCTCTTAAAAAGTGTTAAAAAAGAATTACTATATTTATTTACCTTTATCTTTAATAGTGTATTAATACTAAAGTATAAGTATAATAAATAAGGTAATATTAATAAATATTAATAGTAAAAACTATAGCTTTATATAAAGCTATTATTATTTATTTATAAATTAAAGTAACTTTATATTAATAGTATTTTAAGTTACTTCTATATTACTATAAATATATAAGTAAATACTAAATTACTTTATAGTTAAATATAATAAAATAATTAAGCTTATACTAGCTATAGTATTAAGAAGTATATAAAATATTATTCTTTATATAAATAATATAGCCTTAATATATACTTAATATAGCCTTTTAATACCTTATATCCTTATTAAAATAATAATATTAACTTTATTATTACTTTTTAAGCTTATTATAGTTTAAAACCTTAATAAAAAAATAAAGTATATAATTAAAAAGGCTATAAAAACTAAAAATATATTAATTTTAAGTTAAGTTAATATTATTACTAAGGGGATTTCCTTATTTTTAGTTTAATAGGTTTACTTTTTAATTATAATAAGATTTTTTTAAGTTTATTATAAAACTATTATTAAAAATATTACTATAGCTAAAGCTATTTATAATTATTTACTTAAAGATATTATTATTATTATTAATTAAAATACTAATATTAATACTATAATAGTAGCTTATTACCTTTAAAGTAATAATATTATTATTATATTCTAAAATATAATAAAGCCTTATACTAAAAATATTCTATAAATTAATATTACTTTTAAACTAAAAGTAGTATTAAGCTAATATATATTTAGTATTATTATTAAGGGCTTTTTTATATATTATATATGAAATTAAAAAAAAAACTTTCTTCTTTAAGCTTTAATTATAGCTAATAGTTAAGGCTTTATATAAATTATAATATAAAAGCTATATAGTATTACTATATAATTCTTTTTTTTTTTATTATTACTATTAATAATATTAAAAAAAAACTTTTCGCGAATTCGCCCGCACTACAGTAGCAACGCAGAATTGACTCTAAACCTCTTAAAAAGTATAGAAAAAGAATTGCTATATCTGTTTACTCTTATCTTTAATAGCGCATTAATACTAAAGCGTAGGCATAGTAAATAAGGTAATATTAATAAATATTAATAGCGGAAACTATAGCCTTATATAAAGCTATTATTACTTACTTATAGATTAGGGTAGCTTTATATTAATAATACCTTAAGTTACTTCTATACTACTACTTATATATAAGTAAATACTAAATTACCTTATAGTTAAATATAATAAAATAACTAAACTTATACTAGCTATAATGCTAAAGAGTGTATAGAATATTATTCTTTATATAAATAATATAGCCTTAATGTATACTTAATATAGCCTCTTAATGCCCTAAACCCTTACTAAAATAATAATATTAACCTTACTATTACTCTATAAATTTATTATAGTTTAAAACCTTAAAGAAGTAGTAAAGCATATAGTTAAGAAAGCTATAAGTATTAAAAATATACTAGCCTTAAGCTAGGCTAGCATTACTATTAAGGGGATTTTCTATTTCTTAGTTTAATAAGTTTACTTTATAACTATAGTAATACCCCCTTAAGTTTATTATAAAACTATTATTAAAAGCATTATTATAGCTAAAGCTATTTAAAATTATTTACTTAAAAATACTATTACTATAGTTAATTAAGCTACTAGCACTAATACTATAATAATAGCTTACTACCTTTAAAGTAGTAATATTATTATTATATTTTAAAATATAGTAAAGCCTTATACTAAAGACACTATATAGATTAGCACTACTTTTAAATTAAAAGCAGCACTAAGCTAATATATATTTAGTATTATTATTAAGGGCTTTCTTATATACTATATATAAAACTAAAAGAAAGACTATATTTTTTAAGCCTTAGTTATAGCTAATAGTTAAGGCCCTATATAGGTTATAGTGTAAAAGCTATATAGTACTACTATATAGTCCCCTTTAATTATTACTATTAATAATATTAAAGCAGTAAATAAGCTATACTATACTAGTATTATTTATAAAGCTAAGATATTTAAAGCTAAACCTTATAATAAGGCTATTTACCCCTATTAGTATTATAGATATTTTAAATTTAGGTATATTACTATATATTATACTATGCCTTTATAGTATAGCTACTATACTACTAGTTATTATATAAAAGGCAAGTAATCTTATTTAATATTAATAAAAGCTATTTATAAATGCTATATTAACTATTTAGAGCTATACCTAGTATAGTTCTATATATATAATACTACTAATAAATAATAGAACTATATATATACTATATACCTAGTATAGCCCCTAGCCTTTACTAAACCCTTTCTTTAGTTAAAATAAAAAAAATAAATTAAAGTGCCTAGCTATAGCTAAAAATAAAATATAAGTAACTTACTTTTATAAGAGGCTTTACTTTAAAAATAAGTTAGTTAACTATATACCTATCTTTTTAAATTAAAGCTAAAATTAATATAATATTTATAAGTAGCTATAAAAGCCTTTTTAAGCTAGCAACCTATAGCTACTATAGCCCTAAATAAGCTAAGTCTAACCTAATATATAATATAAGGTATATAATTAAGGTTATATACTAGAATATATAGAAGAAAACCTATTTAATATATTTAGCGCTAAAGTCCTAGCCTAATACTAATATAATAGTAATATAGAAACTAGGGACTTTAAATAGTAAACTACTTAATTCTAGCCTTAGCTGCTTCTAGCTTATAACTTAAGGTAGCTATATTATAATTTATATATACTGCTAGTATAAACCTAAGGTATAGATAATATAGGCTAGTAAGGACTAGTACTTTATTATAATAATAGGGTATAATATTTACTTTATTTACTCCCTAACCTATAAATCTAACTAAACTTTACTTCTACTTAAATTTATATTAGCCTTACCCTTTAATTATAGTATTTTTATTAATAACTTTAATTAATACTATTTACTTTAGAACTATTATAATTAAACCTTAATAAAATATAATATACTTCTTATATTAATAGAGCAATAGTGGCTTAGACTTATAATGCCTTAAAGTAAGGTAATATAAAAAATATAAAGAAAAAGGGATAGCATTATTAACTATACCTAAGCTACCTATAGTATAAATATTAACTTTTTAAAAAGCCTAGACCTTACTAGGTCTAATTATATACTATAGCTTATTTATATAGGCTTTAGCTTTAGGCTATATAGTAACTATTCCCTTTAGTTTAAATAAATATATATAAATAATAACCTTATTACTATAAAGGCTATAGTATAGTTTTAGCCTAATATTATAAAGCCCTAACTTTAATTATTAAAGGAGATTAACTACTTTATAAAATAATTAATAGCTAAACTTTAGTTTATTATAAATATAGTAATTCTAAGGGAACCCTAGGGTAATTTTAAGCTAAATTTATAGTAAAATTAATATATTAAAAAAGTAACTTAAAATACTAAAAGGGCACTTTAATAATAAAGGGTATTTTATACTAAAGAGAACTAATAGTATATAATTAATATAGTATAAATATAAAACTAAGTTATTTATAATAAATAGTATAGTGCTTAGTGTATAGCAGTTAAGGCTATAACTACCTAATATAGAAACTTTTAGAAGCTTAAATAATAAGTATAGCTTTATAGTAGCTTATTATTAAAATAATAGTAAATTCCTACTCTTTTATAGAGTAAAGGTATAAATATTATAACTACTAAAATATACTAAGAGAAAGCTACTACCTTAGCTAAGCATTTCTTTTCTTCTTTCTAAGCCTAACTTAATAATATACTAAGCAACCTAAATAGCTACCTTAATACTACTATATTTCTAATTAAGAACTAATTTAATACTAATAAAATCTATAGTATTATAAAGAGCTTATTTAGCTAAAAAGCACCTAAACTTAATAAACTTCTAGTAGGCTACCTTAAAATTTATAGTAAGCTATTAGCATAAACCCTTACCTACTTACTAAATATATACTACTATATTAGTTACTACCTAGCTTTATTCTAATAAGTAAAAGTTATTATTCTTTATAAACTAGGTAAAACCTTAATAAAGTAGTAAAGAGTAAGGGCCTAGTATTTAATCTTATTTTTTAGTATAATTAATAAGGTTATAAAAGTAATAGTAGTAAGTTAGCTTACCCTTATAGCTAAATTAAGTAAAGTGCTGCCTAACCTATAAATAGGTAATAAGGTAAATTAATCTATAGAAGTTATATTAAGTATATTAGTAAAATCTATATATATAGTATAGCACTATAGCGGTATTATATTACTACTTTAGTTAGATATATTAATAGCCTTTAATACTATTTACTATAAATAACTTACCTATACCCTTATTATTACTAATATCTTTACCTAAATTATAATATAAACCTACTTTTTTACTACTAAGCACATTACTTACCTTTTCTTTAATAAAAAAATAATAAGCCCCTTACTTATTATTATAGAGGTACTATAAGGGTCCCTTATTTTATTTATTCTCTTCTTACTTTATATTATATTATTATATACTAAACTCTAAGCTATATAATTTATATTAGTAATAGGCTTCTTTAATAATATAAATATCCTAGTATATAGTTATATAGTAAAAAAGATATAGAACTGCCTTAAAGCTATATAGGTAATTTATTAAAATTAGTTTTAGGAATTAGGCCTTAAATTTAACCTAAGAAAGAGTAAACTTATATACTTTATAAGATACTATGCTATAGTTATAACTTTAGTTTAACTTAGTATTAATATAATATAGCTAGTTTAATTTACCTACTTTCTAAGGGTTTAGATTTATTAAAAACTATAATAAAAGGCATACTAAAGCTAGGTTAAGTTAAAATTAATATAGTAGTAGCTTATACTTATATTACTAGTAGTATTAATATAGGGTTGCTTACTATAAGATATATGCTTATTATATATATAAGTAATTTAGAGTATTATTACTTATAGTATAGAATTACACTATACCCCTATAGTAATTAGCAATAAGGTAAGGGGAATAGCTAAGGCATTTATTTCTAAGTAAACTAAGTATTTAAGAATAGTAACTAAAGCCTTTAAGGCTATACTATAGGCCTTTATTAAAACTAAGTTAGTAGTAGCTTTAATTAACCTTTACCTTAATTACTACTTACTTTACTTTTATTATTAAATTAAGGCTAATAGTATAGCTAACTAAATTTAAAATACCTATACTATAATAATAGCTTAACTTTATTAAAGACTAGTATACTAAAGGTATAAATGCCCTTTAAATTCTAATAATTACCTAAATTATACACTATTTTTAAATTAGCTCTATAATTATCCCCTTAAACTATTTTTAGCTAAAGTGCTTGCTTTAAAGTAAAAAGACTACTAATATAGAGAAAGGACTGCTATATAAATATACTAAACCTAGGTTAAATATATAGTAGTAGAGCTTAACCCTAACTTTATCTTTACTACTAAAATAGTCTATATTTACTCTAGCCTTATTAAGTATAAATCTATAGCACTTATTTAAATATATATAAAATAAATTAAGCTTAATGCCTTTCTTTATAACCACTATATTCTTAAGGTAAATTTACTAATATATAGCTACTAAACTAATAATAAAGACTACTATTATATTTTACTTTTTTATAAAAACTTTAACTATCTTTACCTTATAAATATAGGTATACTATTAGTATATAATTAATATAAGGTTAGGGAGGCCCTAAAAAAGAATAAACTAGCCACTATACTTATAAAATAGCTTATTTTAACTAGGTATATTCTTTAGTTTAGGCTTATATACACTCTATAATAATAATAAACTAAGAATATTAAAGACTTAGTAAGGTAGGGCACTTAGTATAGTATAAAGGTAGAAGTAGTAAAAAGCTATAAAGGCATTATAATAGGTATAGAATAGTTTAATATATAAATTATATTAAATAATAAATAATAAATAGTAATAAAAACTTATAAGTATAGTATACCTATACTAGCCCTAGCTCTACTCCTCCTTAGCCTTTCCTTTAACCTCCCTATTCTCTTTCCCTTTATTCTTTATTGCCTTCTCCTCTCTTCCCTTTTTAGTATAGCCCTATACTATAATTAAGCTAAGCTTATAAATCTTTTATAAAAGGTTATTATATTTTTTTAGTATATTAGTAATATAATAGGCCTATAGTAATATCTTACTCTTAATTAAAGTTAAGGCTAAGACTACTATAATACTACTAGGTAACTATATTACTATTATAGTAGCTACCCCTACCTTCTTTATAAGTTATTATACTTTCTTTTAAATAGTATTATACTCCCTAGCCTATTCTTAAGTTAGTACTATATTAATACTATAATAGCACTATAATAATACTACTATAAACTTATATTAATATACTTCTTAAAGGTATAAAGGTTTTATATATTTATTATTTATTTAATAGTCTTTTAATATAAAGTAATATTTTAGTTTAGCTATAGCACTAATTAGCTACTAACCTATTATTAATATAAATAATATATAAAATACTTACCTCTAAATAAGTTTTTTTAGCTTTTATATACTTAAAGTATATACTACTAGTATCTATATAGATTAAAGATAGTAATAGCATAGGTATTAGGGGAGTCTTAACCTTTAGTATAATAGTATTATTTATTAATATTTTTAGCTTATATTAAGTAAGCTTTATAGAGCTAGTTCTTAAGCTAGCTTAGCTATTTTATAAATTAGTAGTAGTAGTATATTAGGTTAAAGTTAGTACTTATCCTTAAAGTAATAATTTTATTTATAAATAGTATTTTAATTAGCTTTATAGTTAGTAGGAAGCAGTAATATAATAGTATTATTATAATAAAAGGTTAGGGGTATACTTATAATAAAAGTAATTAATAAAGAAGAAAGAAAGAAAAGAAAAGGCTAAAAATAAAGAGAAAAGGGTAGCTTTTATAATTATCTTTTTTTTCCTTATATAACTAATAGTTAGCTAGTAGTTAGTCTACTAATAGCTAGCTATTAGCTAGTATAGCTAATACTATAGAGGTATAGAAGCTAGTAAAAGGTTTTTAATAAGGAGGTAGTAACCTAAGGGGAATAGTAAGGGACTAATATAATACTTAATAAAAGTTACTAAAGTAACTTATAATAATATATAAACCACTCCTAAAGGTAATCCACTGCTTTACTATGCCTTTACTAACCTATACTAATTTTAGTTTTATAATATACACTTTTCTATAATGCTAGTTAAGTTTAGCTAGCAGTGTATATTTATATATAGTTAAAACTAGCGCAGGGCTACTCTAGCTCTGTAGTGAATACTATTATAGTTATATATAGGTTTTCCTCCCTACTCTAGGGTTTTTCCTATATAGTTTTAGTAGCAGAGGTACTAGCTATTGGGCCTAGCCTAACTAGAGTATTAAATAATAATAATAATTAATAATATTAAAGTAGTAAATAAGCTATACTATACTAAGGTTATTTATAAGGTTAAGATATTTAAAGCTAAACCCTATAATAATACTATTTATCTCTATTAGTACTATAGGTATTTTAAATTTAAATATATTACTATATACTATACTATACCTTTATAGTATAGCTACTATACTACTAATTATTATATAAAAAGTAAGTAATTTTACTTAGTATTAATAAAAGCTATTTAGAAATATTATATTAATTATTTAAAACTATACTTAATATAGTTCTATATATATAATACTACTAATAAGTAATAAAACTATATATATACTATATATTTAGTATAGCCTTTAGCCTTTACTAAACCCCCCCTTTAATTAAAATAAAAAGGCTAAACTAAAGTATTTAATTATAATTAAAAATAAAATATAAATAACTTACTTTTATATAAGGCTTTACTTTAAAAATAAATTAATTAATTATATACCTACTTTTTTAAATTAAAGCTAGAATTAATATAATATTTATAAATAATTATAAAGGCTTTTTTAAGCTAGTAATTTATAGCTACTATAGCTTTAAATAAGCTAAGTTTAATTTAATATATAATATAAAGTATATAATTAAGGTTATATACTAAAATATATAAAAAAAAACCTATTTAATATACTTAATACTAGAGTTTTAGCTTAAAATTAATATAATAATAATATAAGAACTAAGAATTTTAAATAATAAATTACTAAATTTTAGCTTTAGCTACTTTTAACTTATAACTTAAAGTAGCTAAACTATAATTTATATATACTACTAATATAAACCTAAGGTATAAATAATATAGGTAAATAAAGATTAGTACTTTATTATAATAATAAAATATAATATTTATTTTATTTACTTTTTAATTTATAAACTTAATTAAACTTTACCTTTATTTAAATTTATATTAGCCTTACTTTTTAGTTATAATATATTTATTAATAACTTTAACTAATACTACTTATTATAAAATTATTATAGCTAAACCTTAATAAAATATAATATACTTTTTATATTAATAAAGTAATAGTAGTTTAAACTTATAATACTATAAAGTAAAGTAATATAAAAAATATAAAAAAAAAGAAATAATATTATTAATTATATTTAAGCTACTTATAATATAAATATTAATTTTTTAAAAAAATTAAACTTTATTAGGTTTAACTATATACTATAGCTAATTTATATAGGCTTTAGCCCTAAGCTATATAATAACTATTTACTTTAATATAAATAAATATATATAAATAATAACCTTATAGCTATAAAGGCTATAATATAGTTTTAATATAATATTATAAAGCCTTAGCTTTAGTTATTAAAGAAGATTAATTACTTTATAAAATAATTAATAATTAAACTTTAGTTTATTATAAACTTAATAATTTTAAGAAAACCTTAAGGTAGTTTTAAGCTAAATCTATAGTAAAATTAATATATTAAAAAAGTAACTTAAAATACTAAAAAAGTATTATAATAATAAAGGGTATTTTATATTAAAAAGAACTAGTAATATATAACTAATATAGTAAAAATATAAAACTAAATTATTTATAATAAATAGTATAGTATTTAGTATATAGTAGTTAAAGCTATAATTACTTAATATAAAAACCTTTAAAAACTTAAATACTAAGTATAGCTTTATAATAGCTTATTACTAAAATAATAATAAATTCTTTCTTTTTTATAAAGTAAAGGTATAAATATTATAATAGCTAAAATATATTAAAATAAAGCTATTACCTTAGCTAAGTATTTTTTTCCTTTCTTTTAAGCTTAACTTAATAATATACTAAATAATCTAAATAGCTATTTTAATACTACTATATTTTCAATTAAAAACTAATTTAAAGCTAATAAAATTTATAATATTATAAGAAACCTATTTACTTAAAAAGTATTTAAATTTAAAAAACTTTTAATAAGCTACTTTAAAGTTTATAATAAGCTATTAATATAAACCCTTACTTACTTACTAAATATATACTATTATACTAATTACTACTTAGCTTTATTTTATTAAGTAAAAGTTATTATTCTTTATAAACTAAGTAAAACCTTAATAAAGTAATAAAGAATAAAGGCTTAGTATTTAATCTTACTTTTTAATATAGTTAGTAAGATAATAAAAATAATAATAATAAGTTAGCTTACTCTTATAATTAAATTAAGTAAAGCACTACCTAACCTATAAATAAATAATAAAGTAAATTAGTTTATAAAAGTTATATTAAGTATATTAGTAAAATCTATATATATAGTATAGTATTATAGTAATATTATATTATTACTTTAGCTAAATATATTAGTAGCTTTTAATATTATTTATTATAAATAGCTTATTTATATCTTTATTATTACTAATATTCTTATTTAAATTATAATATAAACCTACTTCTTTATTACTAAATATATTACTTACTTTTTTTTAATAATAAAATTACTAGCTCTTTATTTATAATTATAAAGATACTATAAAGATTTCTTATTTTCTTTATTTTTTTCTTACTTTATATTATATTATTATATATTAAGTTTTAAGCTATATAGTTTATATTAATTATAGGATTTTTTAATAATATAAATATTTTAATATATAGCTATATAATAAAGAAAATATAAAACTACCTTAAGGCTATATAAGTAATTTTTTAAAACTAATTTTAAAAATTAAGCCTTAAATTTAACTTAATAAAGAGTAAACTTATATACTTTATAAAATACTATACTATAGTTATAACTTTAATTTAATTTAATATTAATATAATATAGCTAATATAATTTACTTATTTTTTAAAAATTTAAATTTATTAAAAACTATAATAAAAGGTATATTAAAGTTAAGTTAAGTTAAAATTAATATAATAATAGCTTATACTTTTATTATTAATAGTATTAATATAGAGTTACTTTTTATAAAATATATAATTATTATATATATAAGTAATTTAAAGTATTATTACTTATAGTATAAAAATATACTATATTCTTATAATAATTAATAGTAAAATAAAAGAAATAGCTAAGGTATTTATTTTTAAATAAACTAAAAATTTAAAAATAGTTACTAAAGCCTTTAAGGCTATATTATAAGCTTTTATTAAAACTAAATTAGCTATAGCTTTAATTAACCTCTACTTTAACTATTATTTACTTTACTTTTATTATTAAATTAAAGCTAATAGTATAGCTAATTAAATCTAAAATATTTATATTATAATAGTAGCCTAACTTTATTATAAATTAATATACTATAAATATAAATATTCTTTAAATTCTAATAATTACTTAAATTATATATTATTTTTAAATTAGCCTTATAATTATTCTTTAAAACTATCTTTAGCTAAAGTACTTACTTTAAAGTAAAAAAACTATTAATATAAAGAGAAAGCTATTATATAAGTATATTAAACTTAAGTTAAATATATAATAATAAAACTTAATTCTAACTTTACCTTTATTACTAAGGTAGTTTATATTTACTTTAGCCTTATTAAATATAAATCTATAGTACTTATTTAAATATATATAAAATAAATTAAGCTTAATACCTTTCTTTATAATTACTATATTTTTAAAGTAAATTTATTATTATATAGCTATTAAACTAATAATAAAGACTACTATTATATTTTACTTTTTTATAAAAACTTTAACTATCTCTACCCTATAAATATAAGTATATTATTAGTATATAATTAATATAAAATTAAGAAAGCCCTAAAAGAAATAAACTAGCTATTATACTTATAAAATAGCTTATTTTAACTAAGTATATTCCTTAGTTTAAGCTTACTTATACTTTATAATAATAATAAACTAAGAATATTAAAAACTTAATATAATAAAGTACCTAAGGTAATATAAAGGTAAAAGTAATAAAAAGCTATAAAGGTATTTTAATTAGTATAAAATAATTTAATATATAAATTATATTAAATAAAAAATAATAAATAGTAATAAAATATTATAAGTATAGTATATTTATATTAGCCTTAGCTTTACTTTTTCTTAGCCTTTTTATTAATCTTTTCTTTTTTTTTTCTCTTTTTTTTATTTTTTATTACCTTTTTCTTTTCTTCCTTTTTAGTATAGCTTTATATTATAATTAAGCTAAGCTTATAAATTTTTTATAAAATATTATTATACTTCTTTAATATATTAATAATATAGTAGGCTTATACTAATATTTTACCTTTAACTAAAGTTAAGGCTAAAACTATTATAATATTAATAAATAACTAAATTATTACTATAGTAGCTACCCCTACCTTCTTTATAAGTTATTATATCTTTTTTTAAATAATATGTTGAAAATAACAGGGTTATTTACAGGGGATTCCTCACTATTAGTGCTATAATTATAGCGCTCATAGAAGCATCTTATAGGGGGGCTT
>SRPU01000611.1:0-16090 GCA_018360185.1 Claviceps lovelessii | reverse complement strand
AACAAAGACACCAGATATGATAGCCACTGACGTTGGAGAATGGAGTTTCATTTCCGCTGCCAACCACGCGGAATCACGTGACGATACGAAATCTGTGGCGGAGTCCACACACAAGTCAGCAGCTGCGCCTCACCGTCACTGACGTATGCTGATGTCGTTGGTCGATTAGCGTCGGCTTCGGAACCTGAACTACAACCTCAATCTGAACGCCCTTTCACCCATTGTTCGTAGTCGACGGCCTCAAGATCCTGCACTATCGCCATCGCTTATTGGGGGTGATCGCACCTGAGCTCAAGATTTCTATAATCGTATCATTAAATCAATCCACACAAGCACAGGCCTCACGATGTCTTGGGCAGGTTTGTGTCCTCGCCTCCGCCACGATCAACAACAACAACAACAACAATCAAAAAGGGAACACCCTGGGATTGGCTAACCGTGTATTTAGGTTTCAAGAAGAATGTGAATCGTGCGACGACGCAGGTGATGATGAAGGCGGGTAAGGAATATTTACTTTTGACAGTCTCTCAACCCAATTAACGCAGTCAAACAGGGCATGTGGAGAAGACAAACGACCGTGACTACGAAGTGGAGGAAAGGTAACACAAACTCGGACGACCGAACCTGGTAAAAAAAAAAAAAAGGAGTTGGGCTGATTGATGGATGCGCAGGCGATTCAAGACCATGGAGGCAGCATCGCTGCGACTGCAGAAAGAGGCAAAGGGATACCTAGATTCACTCCGAGGTTCGCGATACCCTGCTTACCCACATCTTCGCGGCCTTGGTTAATACTCGCGATAGCCATGACCGCATCGCAAATGCGAATAGCGGAGACGATTGACGCCTTTTATGGAGAATCCGGTGCGAGGGATGGCGTTAGCAGAAGCTACAAACAAGCCGTCGAGGACCTCGACGCCGAGACGATCAAAGCCCTTGACGGCCCATACCGAACCACTGTGCTGGAGCCCATCACCCGATTCTGCGCCTATTTCCCGGATGTCAACGAATGCATCAAAAAGCGCAGTCACAAGCTGCTGGACTACGACGCGCTCCGTTCCAAGGTCAAGAAGCTGGCTGAGAAACCCGACAAGGACGCGACCAAACTGCCAAGGACGGAGAAGGAGCTTGAAATGGCCAGAGTGGCGTACGAGCAGCTAAACGAACAGTTGAGCACAGAATTGCCCCAACTGATTGACCTGCGAGTGCCGTATCTAGACCCCACCTTTGAAGCTTTGGTCAAGATCCAGTTACGGTTCTGTGCCGAGGCATACTCGCGAATGGCCCAAGTACAACAATATCTGGACGCAGACACGAGAGACCTGTATGCCGAGGGCCACCTAGACGCGCGGGTAGAACAGGTGTTGCAAGAGATTCGGGAACTAAGCATCAGCGGAACTGTATAGAACAACGTGATTTTGAAAGAGGCGAGAAGCCTGATCAGTGTTCCACGACAAGCGCTTGGAGTGCTGCACCGCTATGATTATAAAAAAGGCGTCTGGCTGACAAACTACAAAAGGCTGTTTTTGTAGTATATTCTTCTATAACCTTTGCTTTGAGGCTCCAGACGTTATGAAACATGCACCTATCAGAACCTGAACCTTGAGGTCATGGAATCGCAAGCAGCTCCAATTTCGCATTAGTATAGACCATGACGTGTATGATGTACAAGACACACATGACGAGGAGGGCAACCTTGGTCCCCCCCCAACACGCCAAGAAGTTCATTGAAACCAAGTCTCAGTCCTGGAAACAATGGGTCATTGTGCGAGTGGCATAAGTGCAGCATAAAGGCAACGACTGACGAGCCCATTGTGAAGGATACCGAACATGTCATGCAGGAGGTTACTCTCTCATGTGAAATGCACATGACCTACTAGTATCACACTTTTTTTTTTTTTTTTTTTTTTTTTTTTTTTTTTTTTTTTTTTTAGCACAGAATCGTTTGAAAATATCCGGGGTATCATAGATTCATAGATCATTCTGCCATTCGGGCCATGGTTGTCTTGCAAAACAACAAACCATTTATCTCATCCCTCGGCGTGTGTCGTCATCAGTTCATGCCACGAGCCGCCCCGCCCTCGAGTGTCAACAAAGATTTTGACATTGACATTGCCATTTCCAATGCCTACTTCACAGGCTGGCAACCTTGCTGTCCCCCGCCCTTCCGAACAAATCCCTGACTGATAGCCTCCTCCCAATAGCTTGTATGGCAGGCCCCGCTTCCGCCCCTACATCAGGTCCTTGGTCTTCGTCCAAGCTCGACAACCGTGCCACTTTCCAACTCTCCTGTATCGTGGCGCCGTTGACCTGTCTCGTCTCATCTCGGTCGTTGTGTATCCAGAGGCCAATGACCTTTTCTCCTTCCTCCCGGTTGCCCTCGATCTTGAAAATAACCAGCTCGCCCGAGATTTCTACGTGGCTCACTCGCGCCAGATCCACGATCAAGTTGTCCAGCGCGCGGCGATTGAGCACGAAGACACATGCTCTTGGCTGATTGGTCTCTGGGAGGGGTGTTTGTGCGCAGACAAACATGGTGCCTTCGATGCCAGACTTGTCCCAGCTGGTTGAGTCGCTGTCGAAGGTGTAGACGACGGCGTTGGCCGCAATGGAGAGGATGGTTTGGATGGAGGGAAGGTATCGTTGCAGGACGTTGACGTTGAGCTCGGTATTTGTGCGTGGCGGAGGGGGCGCATACGATGCGTGGATGGCGGCGGCATCGGATTCATAGTCGGAGACGGCGGGTATGAGATTGGATGGATGGCGAGTGTGACGCGGTCTGCGAGGTGTCTGCCGGCTCATGATGGGAAGGGGGCAGTGGCCCTTTTGAAGGCAGATCGGATCTGTATGAGGCGCAAGGAAAGCTCGGTGGGTGGTGGTGTGAGGCCTCTGCGCAAGTGGAGGTGAGGTTGGATGGGATGTGCTTTGCTAGCTCGAGGTAGCAACTGAGGTGCCCAGAGATGCAGGCAAGTACCTAGGTACTTACTTAAAGTAAGTAGTACTTGCTGGGTACTTTGGGTAAGTAAGTACTAAATACTTAGTATGCCATGCATGTGTGCATGCCGGGATCCCCGGGCCTGTGTGCGCAAAGTACAGGTACATACGCAGAGCTTATCGATGGTAGGCCCGCCCGCATGGGACGTGGCTGTGAGGCTGCTGAGCCGTAACTGCCGTCGCGCCCAAGCCAAGTACCCAGTACATTTCAACATGACGACTGCAATTAGGCGCATACTTCAGTCATTGCATGCTCGTCGTCGCCCTCGGTACGCGCCATCTCTTCATGCTGTATCTCATAACACATTTTAGGCCTTGTCTCTTTTTGATCCGACACATTCTTACACTCTTTCCCCCCTTTCCGCTTCAATTCAGAGTCACGAGGTGCTCCAACGCCATGGTGTAGATCGCCAAGCTCGAGAGGGGACCCAAACATCAACCACATCGCCGTCGTCGGCGCCGTCGCCGCGGCTCCGCTTTCTCGTCGTCTTTATTCTCGACCTGCAAATTGGCCATCATGGCAGACTCGCATAGTCTCGACTCTACTCGTACCGAGTCTTTCGAGCCCGTTGATCTCCAGACCACACCGCAGACGCTCGCCCAAGCCGTTCTTGCCCGCCGCTCCGAATACGTCCGACCTCATACGGTCAAAGTCAAGATTGGAACGTGGAACGTTGCGGCCTGTCCTGGCACCGATAAGGACCTGGCCAGATGGTTTGTAGAGGGTGAGGGCATTGATCAGCACTTTGCGGCCCTGGATCTGTCGCGGAACGCTGCCGTCGCCCACAACCTGTCTGTCAGCAACGAGGATGATCCTGATTCCGTCCGGCTTCTGGGCGGCAGCGACATTGGTCTTTACGTTTTGGGTCTCCAGGAGATAGTAGATCTGAATCTGACGAAACAATACATGAGTAGAGCAGTCAAGCCGGACAATTCGTCGCCTCTCAAATGGCAAGCCGCTCTCGAGGCGGCCATGCCCCCTGGGTATCAACTCGTCACGTCGGAGCAAATGACGGGCTTGCTGCTGCTCATTTACGCATCGCCCGAAATCGCCTCGACCATTACCAACGTGTGCACAAAGGCAGTCGGAACGGGCGTATTGGGATACTTTGGGAACAAAGGCGCCGTGACGTCTCGCCTGATCCTGGGTGAAACGACTCGCATGGTGTTTGTCAATTGTCATTTGGCTAGTGGTGCGACCACAAGCGATATGGAACGAAGATGTTGGGATATCGACCATATTCTCAGCAAGACAAGGTTTGATCCCGTCGTGCACGCCGGCGTGTCGGAGGATGAGGGCGAAAAGATTGGTGACGAGGATTTCGCGTTTTGGTTCGGCGATCTCAACTTTCGACTGGATAGTCTCCCAGGAGACGATATTCGAAGAATTCTTACGCTGCATACGAGGGGAGAATATGGCCCGAGCCAAGAGGAGACGCCACAGCCCATGGACGGTGAAGGGGTGATTGTCATGAGGCATTCAGAGAGCGACGATGATACGACGGTCAAGTCATCACTTCACTCGCGCGAGCAGAGTTTCGATTCCACCACCACGCTCCCTGATCCGGATGAATTCCCGGAAGACCCTAGTCAAGATCCGACCTCGCTGCAAGCCACGTTGGACTCTTTACTCCCGCATGATCAGCTGCGGCGAGCCATGGCCCAACGCAAGATTTTCCACGATGGATGGAGAGAAGGCCCTATCACGTTTCTGCCGACGTACAAGTATGATGTTGGCACCATTGCATTGTTTGATTCTAGTGAAAAACAGCGATCACCGAGTTGGTGCGACCGCATTCTATACCGAACACGAAAAGACAAGCAGGACTATGAGGCCAAAATCAAGGAGGAACAGGAGTCGAGGCTGAAGGACAAGGAAATGCAATCACGAGGCATGGAGGAAGACGACGACGTCTTGTTCAGTTACAATCCCGACACGGACGGCGATGAACAAGCAGCCGAGGAGGTGCCTTTCGTCGAATACGATGATTATGATGAGGACGATGCGAATACTGCGAGCAGCGAGGTGGTTACGAAGGAAGGATATCTCGATCGCATCAGTCTCGATATATACACTTCTCACCAGCGCATCACTTCGTCAGATCACAAACCAATAATATCAGTTTTCACGCTCGAATACGATGCCATCGTGCCGGAACTCAAAGCGAAAACCTATGCAGCCGTTGCTCGGGAGCTTGACCGGGCAGAAAACGAGGGACGACCCACCATTACTGTAGTTGTGGAAGGAAGCTCATCTCCCAACGATACCGCCGTTGACTTTGGCGAGATTGGCTTCCTGGAGAGAAAATCGTGCGTCATAACCATCGCAAACACCGGTAGTGTACCGGCAGAGTTTCTTTTTGTCGAAAAACCGACAACTGAAGAAGAAAAAGAAGAACAATCAGCCGTCATGACGTGGCTCACTGCGTCATTTATTTCCGCGTCGGACGACGAAATATCTGCACAGATGGAGAAGCTTGTCATTCTAGAGCCCGGAGAAACGGTCCTGGCACATATAGAGGCTCAGGTCTCCAGCGTCTCGCAACTTCGTGCCCTGAATGATGGCCAGGTGAGACTTGAGGATGTGCTCGTCCTGCGCGTCGAGGGAGGCCGTGACCACTTCCTACCTGTCAAGGGCTCTTGGTTACCGACCTGTTTCGGTCGATCGGTCGATGAGTTGATTCGGATACCAGACGGCGGCATACGAAAGTTTGTAGCAGACAATAACATCAAGGGATCCATACCCTACGCCTCCGAGGTTCGGTGTTCAGCACCGAAAGAATTATTCAAATTGACTGAGGCAATTCAGACTCTGGCGGAGCGGTGTGTCGCTGACCAAGCCATGCTAGAAGGGATGGCTCTTCCTCAAGAGGTTGGCTGGCCTTTTGATCCTGTTACGCCGACCACGGAGATGGCCGAACAGGACTCGATCAAGGCCGATCTCGTATCGGCGCTGGACACAGACGCTCCTCTTTCCGAGGTATTGCCTGTTGATCTTTCATCAGCGCACAAGCTTGAGGTCTTGTCATCCGTGCTGCTGCTATTCATGGAGTCTCTGACGGATGGACTCGTCCCGGCCCTACTGTGGGCAAAGCTTTCTACTGCGCTGCCGAACCTGACGTCCCTCACACCGGCGACGTGGCCGGAAACCAAGACGCAAATTCTCGACATCTTCTCCGCGGCCCCCAACCACACCATTGCCTTTGTGATCCTGACAACGACTGTTTCCCGCGTGGCCGCCGAGCTGAGTTCCATCGCACCAGAGCAGTCGTCACCTGCACTCAGCCAGCGATTGAATTTTATCAGGAAAGTCGAAGACGACGGCGAAAAGAGAAGGAAGCTGCGCGAGAAAAGATACGCCGAAGTCCTGGGGCCGTTGACCTTTCGAACGAACGACAGCGCCAAGGGAGTCAGGGAGAGGGAACGGGTTCTGCTGGAGATGTTTCTGAGTCGCGAGAATGGAAGTTAGGAGCCATGTGGTGCTGGAAGACGGAACGCACAGGCGAGGCTTCGACGATTCAGAGGAGCGGCTCTGGCCAGGAGCCGAGGGTTGACGAAGCATTTTATTATGGAAAAGCAATCATAGAATTTATGGATTAGATGCGGTTGAGAATGAGGGGCGGGTGCATTTGCACGAGGCCTGCAGATACCACGATATACGCTTTCTTTTTCTTTTTCTTTGTTTCTTTGTTTCATTTTTAACGAAAACCAAAAAAAACAATGAGAAATGAAACAAATCAATATCAATTTGTCAACATCACATGTCGCGATATGTCAACCTGATGGAAAACGCGAATCCCATACCTGTCGTGTCCAAAATATGATTCATCTGGCGACGAGACTGTTCGTGCTTCCTCGGCAACGCGCTCTCGTGCTGCCGTTCCTTCCGTAATAGACCTGCCATCTAGAAGACCTGCCAATTGCGACTGCGGTGATGTTTCTGCAGTCTGATCCGTTCATTCTATTTCAAGGCGAAGTTTCTTCAAAACTTACCTCGAGTACTTTACCTACCCAAGTACTTACGCTTAGGACCTACCGTTCCAACGAAATCTTCTCAATCAGTATCATCTTTTATCGCATAGTATTCGACGGGCACCAGACGACGAGAATCGTCAAGAGGAAAATAATCTTTTTTTGTTTCCTTGAATAAAAAAACCCAATTACAGGCTCACAAAGAAAAAAGCACAACACTCTTTGAAGGACGGACGAAAGAATAAAGTTTTTTTTTTTTAAAAAAAAAAAAAAAAAAAAAAAAAAAAAAAAAAAAAAAAAAAAAAAAACACTTGGTCAATATCCAGACAAGCGATGCCAAAAGACCCTTGGCCGCAAAACACGTCAAAGGTCTCCGAGATTCATCGAGAGATTATTTGCAGCAACTTGATCCGTCGTTACGCGAGGCTGCTGAAGCTTCGGATCCGTGCTTTGCAACACGCCACACCGAACGTCGTTTGGTTTACTGCTCTGATCATTCCTCTGCCGACGCCGTCTGATACGGAGCAAGAAGAATTACGGGACGACGTAAAGAGGGAGGATTTTCCATGGCTAGATGCACGTCGGCGTGTTGTGTTAGCGGAAGAAGACGGCGACAACGACTATAGTGGGGAAAATGAAGAAAAAGACGGAGAGAAAGAGGCAGAGAAAGGTTCTCGAGCGAAGAGGAGAAAGAGACAGGGAGAGATGCAGACCGAGGTTCCGATCCCCCCTTTCCAATTCTGCCGCAAGCGGATTGAGTGGGAACTGGCCGTGAACCGACAAATACTGAAGCTGGAACGAGACTCGAAGGCAGACGACCTTGGACCCTGGAGAAAGACATATCCTGGCTTGCTGGAATCGTTTCTGGACCATCTTAATGGGCACTGCTGTCCTCCCGGCGCATGGCTGCTGACGACATCCGGGGGCGCGGCAACACGGCATGACGATCCAGAGAGACACGTGGTTTGTGTCGGCGTCATACATATGGATCGATTGCAGGAGGAAATAAACTTCGTTGAGGCATTCATGTCCGAGACCAGCTTAAGAAACGAAATGATTCGTGCGAAGCCCGGCCGTGCATGGTCCCGCTGGAAAAGACTACATACTCCCAGATCGACGGCCAAGTTGATGAGGAGTTATGGCTTGGGCAGTCCACTTGTCGAAGGCCGTGGCCCCGACGATATGGGCGAATACAACTGCAGAACCGAAGACAAGACCATGTATAAATGTTGGGAATCATGGGTGTGGGATTCATGGGAGGAAGCATCATCGACAGTCGGAACCGCGAGGCCAGAGCGAAGGATTTTAGTCGAGGACGGTACTGCCCCAGAGAAAAATGCGGAGGAGAGAAGCGAGAATTCCTGCCAACAATGCATGAATCACTAGGTAGGCAGGTAGTCATTTTATCTAGCTACCGCGGTGGTTGATGGGGCGTTTAGTATAGGGAATAGCATCAGCGCAAATGTCATTATTTCCCATTCTCCAACCGGATGGGATCTCTTCTTGAAAGCACGGATTTGCATGAACGGGACGTGTATTCCAAGTGAAGGGGGTTGATATTGGGTGCATGTATCGGGCATCGGTCTCTGCTTACATGGCATCAATTTTTGGCTAGGCATGATAGGCACTTCAGATGAATAGTTGTATTGATCTTCATTTCAAAGAGGTAAGACGGGAAGCTACGCTTCTCATGTCTTCATTACGCTTTGCACCATGACCCAAAACGCAGGCAAACCTCCGCTTTCCTGATCAGTGGACTTGCTATCTCTGTATCGTTATGCTCCTCCACGAAGGGGCGTCACAAACACTTCATGTCTGAATCCTACTTACCAACGAGAATTTGAAAATCATTCCCGTTGGTAAGTAGGGCGAGGCTCCCAGCGCTCCTCAAACATCTGGGCAATCCAGTAGCACGGGTGGTCCCAGTCTATCAGCGTCTGGGAGCCCGTGTATGGAGTGTCATGAGGCTGATCGGGTTCCGAGGAGGGTACTATTTCAACTGCGAAAAGAAACGCATGAATCAGTTGCCCGACTTGAGCGGAGAAGCCAACCCCTCCTGCAAGGGTGGCGAGTTGAGATTGTAGAAGGGGGTTGGGGGTTCGTTATCTTACTCGCTCCGGTGTCTCTGTATCTCTTCCATATGCCCAGTTGTTTCTGTATCCTCGAGTCCGTCATTGTCGTCATCACGAGATCATGTTGTTCGGATGTGAGTTCACCCATGAAGTGCTTATGACGATTCCAAGGATTGTCGGGCCGCGGCCAGGGGTGGCAGTTGTAGTAGTGCCAGTGGACCAGGATGTTATTACACCCGTCTTGCAGCTCCTCGACAAAACTCGGTATCCAATACCGATACTTTGGGAGGGGAAGGGGGGTTGTTAGCACTGCTAGGTCCTACAATCATAGAGCGCAGAAAGAGGGAAGAAGAGGAAGGACGAGGAAAGAGAAAGGAAGGAAGAGGAGGGAAGAGGAAATGGAGCAAGGAGGAAGAAAGAGGAACCAAAGGAAAAGGAAGCAAAACGTACCCTTGATACAGAATTTTTTCTCGCAAGCCGATATTGATCCGCAGTGAGCCAGCTCGCTTCGTGGAGGAGTATAAATACGCAGAGATAGATGCACCACCAATGCGGAGACTGGTTGCGGAAGATAAACGTCTCCAGATCTCGCAGAACTTTGTGCCCATATTTAGAAAGCAATTTCTCATGATTGATGCTGTCGAATTGCGCGATGAGCATGGGAGGCACGGAGACGCGGCCAAAGAAGGGGTCGGTCTCGTCGTTGAATTCGGGCCTCATGCCGAGCGTGTCTTCGCCGCATATGTAGGCGGACGCGGTGGTATATCCTTGAAAACATTGCCTTCGTCAATGTCATTGACCGGGTAGATGAGAAACGGATATGTACCAGAAAACAAAACGGGCAAGTCACTTACGAATGGCCAACACAAGGACAAAGAGGTTACCCATTAGCGCCTTGAACGGGTGAGCGATCGTTCCTGAAGGCACGATGAAATCATCCTGATGCAAGAAATGCGTAATTAATACGGGCATCTTTCTATCCCGTCTGAAGGGAAAAAAAGAAGGGGGGGGGGGGGGGGGGGGGGGGGGGGTGGGGGGGGTGGTGTGAAGGGAACAATTTGGAAACTCACACCAAACTGGCAGTAGTAATCCACTGCCATGGTAAATGTTGTTTTGATGACGTCTATGTCCGAGAAAGTGTTTTCCAGCCTCCTGTGAGGTGTGTAGGACTTGAGCATTGCCGGAAGGGAGTTGTCAACCATATATTTCTCGAACGACGCCGCAGTTGCCCGGATGTCTAGCAGGCAATAGGGCTCCAGGTCTTTCTTTTTTCTGATCTCGTCCCTCCGCTCACCCTCGCGGACGGTCCAAAATCGCGCAAGGACATCGCCCTCTGTAGGTTGAAATCGCACAGCCTTGATGTTGATGGGCTTGTTGCAGATACCGAGCTTGACCTGGATGTCCCTCACATCGGTGCCGATGCGGTCGCCAACGTCTTTCATTTCCGTCCCGGACCAGCGTTTTGTAAGATTCAAGCCGCTCTTGCGATACAGAGTCACGTCCGTCAACTTTCCCCGATAACACGAAACATGATGGATAGTCTTCTTGGACACTCTAGAGAAACTCATGCATGGCAGGCAATCTCCATCAACGTCGTTCTCGTTTACGTCACACTATAATATGTTTAGTTTTTCTTCCGGTTTCGGGCTCAACGGACAGGCCATCGGACCAAGTTGGCGGTTCTTACACGAATCTTTTGAATTCTGCACCGCAGGCACGCCTTTCTTTTGCGTGTCTCGGCTGTTTCTTTTCGCTTCTTTGAATCAAACGGGCCTCTCTTCCGTGACCGGTACCTCGCATCGCGACCAGTGGGCTCGAGTTCTGAGGGCCCCTGGAGGTCTTCGCTGCTCGTCTCTTGACCTTGGGTTGGATACAAGGCAGGCAATGTGTCAGTACTCATCGGCGGTGCCAGCATCATGGTGTTTTATTTGCTCAACATGCGGGGTTTCTAATGTCGGAACTGCTAGAAGGGTGAGGCAATGCAGCCGGATCGTCAAGCTGCATTGGCTTCCAACAGCCCACCTCTACCGCCATCTCTTCCAAATCAGTGCGGAAACGGAACATCGTTTCACACTCACCTTGAAGATCCTGCATCCTTCCACTCATGGCGAGCCCTTCCAACGGACGTCCTTCGACACCCGAAGCTTCAGTCAAGGCCTGCCAGTCAGCAGGGGGTGTAGACTCTTGAAGCTGAGTGTGGAACGATGTTCCGTTTCCGGGCTGGCTTAGAAGCGGCGGAGGCAGAGGCGGGCTGTGGGAAGCGAAAGCACCCTTATATACGTCGTATGGCGAACAGGGTATCTCTGCTTGCGCTTGATTCGAGGTCAAAAAGTTGACGGACTGTGCGAGAGGATTTACCCCCCCTGTTATATATGCAAAGGGATTCGACGGAGGCAAAAGGGAGTATGAATGGAAATCATAGTCGTTGGACACAATGAGGGAGTCCCGGTGGTGTAACAGATCTTCGTCATGACCTTGCTGCTCAACAGACGGCTCGAACTCCGGTTGACATGGGTTACCCTGGTATGGAATTCCCCCGTCGTTCACCAATGAGTCGCAAAACTGCGCTGAATCTATCTCCCAACCGAAAAGGGATGCGTCATATGTTTGAAACTCACTGGCGTCGGGATTGAACTGAAGATGTGGCATTGGTGGCATTACACACGGGTAGTCGAAGGCCGCGTTGAAGGCGGTTGACACATCTTGTTGGTCATAGCCCATGGGACACGCGGGTTCGTTCTGGCAAAATGCCGTCTCGGGTTGTTCATGAAGCGGTATCAGGTTTATGTCACTGTAAGACAATGAATACGCCCCCAGACTGGCTTCTGCTGTCTCGGTTGTGGATATTTGGGGAGTAAAAGACCATTGGGAACCTCGCGAGCTACTGTGAGCAGCGAGAAGAGAGATTCTCCTTTCCTCATGACTCCGGTCTGTCGCCGTCATCTCATCACCTTCTCTTTTTCGTTTAGTTCCCTGCATAGCCTAAGAAGAGACGCCGATCAGCAAAACCGGACAGCTGTGAATCATGCCAAGTATGGTTCCAAGATGAAACGGCCACGCATAAACTGATAAGACGCAAATCTCCGGTCGAATGGCCACACACACCCCGGTCATGGCACTACAAATGTTCGGAGGGTGCTCCGTTGACGGCCATTTTCTGTAAAACCGGTGTGATCTTATCATTTTAATACATCTTTTTGCTGACGTACATCTCGAGAAGGAGGGGGGGGGGGGGGGGTGTGTGTGTTTGTTTGGCAAGGGCCACAATCTTCACCAGATACTGAGCACATGGAGTTTATTCTTCTCTTTGCAAACAGCGCGTCACTGTGAAAGTATGACTCGAGAGATCATGCTCAACAAGGATGAACCGATGGAACAAGCCTGTCGCAGGGCAAAAAAAAAAAAAAAAAAAAAGAGCCCGATGTCGCAAAACGAAGGCCTACTCACTTTGCTGCGGTGCGGCGCAGCACGGTTCGCGAAAGGAAATCGGATCCAGGGGAGATCTGCGTCACTTACCGGTCGTATCAAGTGGGAGTCATTGTTCTCCATGATTTCTTAGTACGTCATTCACACGTTCCTCGTTTCCGAATTTTCCGAGCACAGGGCGGATGTCGTGGCCAAACCTTCTTATCAAACTTGGCGGAGTTCTTGGATGAGACGCTGTCCGGCTGAGTCCAAGAACACGGAGATGGCGTAATGTCTTACTTGCGTCGTCCTCTCGTTTCTCAGGAAACACGACGAGATGAAAGATGGGGTGAAAACTGAAGGATGGTCGATGGGGGGGGGGGGGGAGAAAAGGGAGAAAGATAGGATCCAAAGAGTAGACCCTGTTTCTAGTTGAGAGCAATCACGATGTCGACCAAAGTTTTAACTCGATTGCGAGGAACTCAGGTTGCCTCAGAAAGACGTTTTACCCTACGCCGAGTAGCATCTTTGTTATTTTTACTCAAACTGTCCGTTCAAAGAAATGGACCAGAAGCTGTACTGATGGGCTCCCAAGTCGACTCTGGCTTTGCCGTCGTGGCAAATCTTTGATCCCTTTCCCCTCTCTCTTTGTCGCTCTCTCTCGTAGCTCATTCAATACTTGTCGTCATTTGTGACTGACCGGAGCAGAAACTCCTTTCGGCCTGATGCCTGGCTTGTTCCATTAAGGCGACTGCAGTCTGCAATCTGCAATCTGCAGCTCGACAAGATGGCAAGTTGCTCGTGCTCATGCCTGTCTGTGGTAGTATATACTGTCCCGGACTGATCTGGGTAGGATGAAAGGAGTCTTCCGTGTTCCTATCGGCTGAGGGTGAAATCAGACTGCATGTATTGTATGCAATGAGTAACCTATGGTATGCATCGAGCGACCGAAACGATTTTGAGGCTTCAAGGGTGTTGTGACTACGATAGCTACAGACTGAACGCGGAGTGCAATGATTTACATAATATAATGATCAACAATCTATTCTTTTTTTTTTCGCTTCCTGTTTGGCTTTTCTTACCCCAACCCCCCTTTTGTTTTATCCAATTTCTTTACTTGGTAATTTTCCTAGCTTGTAGCGTCATGGCAATGATTATACCTACAAAGATGTAGAAAGCTTTTGACCACCCTTTTACGTACTGCATGTACGAGAACTACTCGACAGTCGATGCCCACGATGCCCATGGCCATTGTAGCATAAGTACCAGGTAGCCGCATCGCATATTACATGACGTTCATGTTTCTTCGTCTCCATACCACACATGGAAAAGCGATACTCAGTGCCCCAACAAGCCGGTTTCTTTGTTTCGTGCAACAGTTGTACGAAACACATGCGTCAAGGGAAATGCAGAAATAAACGGTTCAGTCGGATGATATTCTTTCTCAGGCCACCATTTGCAAAACATGGCCAATCAACTTCACGGCCGGCACGTATCTGGAAGGGGGGTTCGACGGCGGGGGTGGAATTCGCACTACACCGGTCAGACATCAAGGGCCATTTTGACCTGGACGCTGTCTGTTCTCAAAGGAGTATCCCTCGCGGATACTACTAGGCTTTTCGTTATTTCCCATTCCGTCATAGCGTGTGGTGCTCGTCTAGAATGTCTGCGGAGACGCACAAAGGACGGAGGTTGGTGTTCGCTGCTTCCATCTTGAACAAGCGGGAGGGATGGTGTCAGGCTCGGTCCTAGAAGGACGCGGACAAGCCGTGCAAGGATGATTTGGATGTCGAGTGCGACTTGAAAGACGGTAAGTTGAAGCTCAAGTCGAAGCCGGGCAGTGCCTAGATGACTGGGATGGCTGGTTGCCTTGGCCGGCCTTTCCATTAATGTCGGTCATCATTACATGCCGCTTGGCATCACTCGACGACTGATTAGCCAGAAACGCGTCTGTCAAGTCTCAAGTGCACTCCCTGCTCTTCGGTCGACCGATATGCTGTACATGTGTACATCAACTCGGTATATTTCGTTGACGTGCTCGTGCTGCATATGCGGTCAAGATGACGTCCGTTCTACCCGGGCAGGTCAGATAGTATCCTGGGTTCTTTTTCTTTCTCTACTCTCTTCCCGTTAAGACTAGGCAGAGATGATAGAGAAGCCATGTACTCTTTGTTGGCCCGATAGTGTAGACCACGTCACATCGTCTAAAACGGCTGTCCAAGAAGACGTCTTCCATTTTGCTGAAGTGAGAGTGAGAGCATATTTATGATTCATTAGTGTAGGGGAAAAGAAAGATGAATGCCTGTCAATACTCGATTTGGCATGTAGCCGATGTTCTTCTCCTCATTGGCCTGCTAAATATACATTTGCGCATAAGACGAGTTAAAAGAAGAAAACAAAAGAATGAAAATCAAAAAATGAAAGGTATGGACAAGCATCCGGCATATGGTCGAGGTCCCTCTTTCAAGTGCTGGAACCACCAAATGCTACCGTCGGCTGTATCATGTTTGGGGCCAAACACTTTCATTTACTCGTGCCCAGACTGTCCATGTGGAAAATCAGAAGTAACATGGTTCTGTTTATGATGGCTGATTGTATGGCTCTCTTGCGTCCAAAAGCCATTTGGCTGATGGAAAGTGGAAGGCAATTGCCATGATTGATGACCCTGCCACCGGGCATTCGAACTTATTCCATGAAATTGTTTGGTGCCGCTACAAGCGGCGCTCAACCGAGACCAAATTTTCGTGAATTCCGGCTCGGGTTTCTTCTCTTTATATGCTACACATACATGACTTGACACAACGACGACTGGTCTCCAATCAATGTTGCCGTCGAGAACGTCCTTATGGATCCCCGATTCGACATGCGCGCGTTGTATGCACTAGCCGGGGCTTGTCGACTGATGTATGTCCTTGACATGGTAATTGCTCGGCCGACAATACGCTGATAATCGATACTCGGACGAAGAGAATCATCATGACTACATGGCCATAGTGTATTTTCTCGGCAGAAAATACGCTGTTATTCGATACGCGAACGGAGAGAATCATCTCATGATGATGTATTTGCTTTGGTTGAAACATGGAGACGGCTGTCCATGAATACATGGTGTTGGGTGTCTTCCCGTCTCATTTCATCACACCAGGTGCGTTGCGACAGGAATATTTTGGGGCAAACCAGGCACCGAAGAAGGAGCCCGCTTACAAATGAATCCCGCATTCAGTCAAATGAAACCTACGATCCGTGTACGTTGGGGAAGCAATGTACATGCATGTGTAGTTATCCTTGTCTCAATCCATAGACCGTCAATTGCAATCAACGCCAATATTTGTTTTGGCATGACAGGACCTACTATTAGCGTGAACTGATTTGCAGCAGATTTCAGACCGAATGATCTGAAGCAAAACCATTCTGCTTCTGATGTGCAAGGTAAGAATGAGAGGCTTGCTGGAGAAGTGATCCAGGAGCAGCTTTTCAGACCAGTCGTCTGGTCAGACTCCAATTTCGAGCACGAGAATCTGAATATCCTGGTTCCAGGCGTCCAAGACATTTTCGAGGTGGAAGATACACTTGAGAGATGTAAGTGTAAGCAGATAATGCTGTGTTTTTCAGGCCGCCGCCCCCCTCTTCCTTTTCCCAGCCGAAAAAAA